>NGKI01000008.1:683454-709420 GCA_002162615.1 Myriosclerotinia duriaeana
GGCGGTTTGCAAGGCTTTTAGAGGAAATTAATAGATCTTTGATGATATCCATGAATAAATCAACTTCTGACTTAACATTTCGATTGGCCATTCTTGATTCGTGGTCTCAGCCAGGAGACTGGTAGCTGTGACTAGATAGTTTCGAGTCCACTCTTATTAAAAGTTGCCGCCGTTGTTATTATTCAAAGTATACCATAATATTGAAAGCTATAGGAAGTTTAATATATCTAAGACTTATAAGATATAGTATACAGTTCTCGATAGCGTAGCATTATCTGATATACCCATGCGATGACTTGTAGGGAAGGCATATGATCACATCTAAGAGTAGTCAGATTGCCGAGGTGTGGTAGAGCCGACTTTTACTTTCAGCTTGTAGCATACTATGAGTTTACAGAGAGTTCAAAACGAGATAAATTTAAGAAGTCGGATGCCGTTTCGGTTCTTCGCATACCATAACTAGGGGGCTGAATAGCCGAATGGCGTTCCCCCAGCTTTTAAACCCACTCAAATTCGATCTCAATTGACCAGTACTCATCTCCCTGAACAATTTATCTCATTGACGTCACAGGTCTTGTTCTCGGAGCGCTTCCAAGTTCCATGTTTCCAGGCTGTCGACTTCTACGGAGATAGCATTGGGAGATTATTAACCGCACTTTGAACGCAGAAGTATGTATGCACATTGCACAATGATATCGGTACATTCAATCTTCACCTCGTTTTTTCAAGACTGTACACCCCTTGGAAGTTGGTGGACTCAGTGACAGTAAACCGGCCCTTTATTTAACAACACTGCCAATGTGCAAAAGAGATGCCCTCTGGCATCACATTTATCCCATCCTACCGATTCCCGAAGCCACCACGGGGAAAGGGGGGCGACCCCCCACTCCGGGAGATCTCTGAGAGATCTCACATTTGCTCTTGTCAAAATGTGGAGGATCCCGGATATGACTATCATACACCAGACCAATATCTTGGGCTTCAAAAACCCTAATGAAAATACCTTGTACATGGCCACTTTCGTTTTATAATACTGAACCAAGTGAAGGATTCAAACTCCAAGCAGCCATATCTTTTATAAATTGGATAAATGAACTTGCATCTTTAGACTCTATTCCAGCCAACCTTTTGCTCCAATGACATTACAGTAACCATCAACCATGCCAAAACACAAGAATATCGTTCCAGGGTATCATAGCACCCACCCCAACTCCAAATCAATGCAAAATCCACACCTCCAGACACCTACATCCTAGGTGCCACGGTTAAAACAACCCACGTAACGCTTCCCTCCCCATCCTTACAAGGCGTAAAATGACAGACGTATTTTTCCTCGGCCCTCTTCCACCCTCTTTCTCGATCCGACGCCGCGCCCCCGAAAATCCCTTGGGATTTCTTCACTTCTTCCTTTCCAGTCAATAGTCCCATTTCGACGGACACTGCTCGCCCGGCTTTCATGCCTTCTCTAACTACGGACTTGAGGTTTCGGGGTACGGATGAGGCGGATTGTTCAGCGAGGACTTTGAAGATTTCCTTGTCGACTATGGGAGCTACGTCGCCGTTGGGGAGGGTTAGTCCAAGCATGTCGATTGCACCGGGGGAGTAGTATTTGACGATTAGACTTTGTGATTGTGGTTGATGATATAGAACGAAATACTATTTGTTCATGTTAGCAAATGTTGCTCGCCAGATATTGATGTCAAAACACATGGATACCTTTGAATAAGCCGTATAGAATTCCTCAACCTGCGTCTTGAATTGTAGTTTCCCAATCCTATCAATCAATTCGCCTTCCATCCCAGCTTCATCCCGGACTTTTATCGTATTCGAGTTGTACTTCTTGAAGCTCCTGAAGAAAGAACTTTTCCCATAACTACCCTGACTATTGGATTCCTTGCTATGAACACTTGGAGTTTTCCTCCCTCCGTCTGTAACGCTCTCATTGTCCTCGTCGTTTAGACTCAAAATCCGAAGAACATCGGTACGACTATGGATCGTCGTGCTGCAATTTATCTGTCCGCCGAGGAAGAATCTGACTTCCCCATTGGCATCGAGTAATGGGGATACGTACAGGAGATTCCAGAATGGATCCCCATTTTTGCGATAATTGAGAAGTAATTCCACTGTTTCTTCACCGTTTTCGATTGAGGTTCGTAGACGTTTGGTTGCCTGTCGATCGGTGTATGCTCCTTGGAGAAAACGACAGTTTCGGGGAATGATATCTGTTCGTGAATATCCCGTGACAGAGACGAAGCCATCTGAGGCAAATACAATGGGATTATCAGCTCGTCTAGGTTTGATCAGCTTAAAATCCAAGGAAACGGCGACTTTTTGGATGAGGTATACCTTGGATCCGTCAAGCAAAAACAGTCGCCTAGACCCGGATATCTTTCTTTGTCATTGGCTAATGCCATGCTTGCGGAAGCCATTACTTGGTGTTTCACAAAACGTGGGTACAAATCACTAGCCAGCAATTTTCTGATATGCTCCCCAGATCCATGGAAAATATCTTCTAGGCCGGGAAGAATAGTTTGTGTCGCCCTTTTGATATCATGTGATAATCTACGAGCATGAGAATTAGAGAGATTAATTTGCTTTGGTGCCTCTGATGAGACAAAGGTTGAGTGTATGGTGGAAAGAAGGCGCGTGGCTTCATCTGTCAATCGATTATACTCGTCAATCTAGTTTGGTAGTTTTAGCATTTTATCCGTGTGACAGCATCATTGACATACCTTTTGCAAAAATTCGAGATTTTCAGAACAAGCGCGACTTTGACAAAACTTCAAGAATCGATGCGCCGTTGTCGGATTATGAAGCACAATATAAAAAACCTCGGAGCTAAAGAAATCTGCAAAATTGCCTGCTCCACCCAACCCTACAACATTCCTACTGTTTACACATCCTTTTTCACTAGAAATCGTGCGCATTGAGCCTCTCGTGCTACTTTCAGCATCTCTGGAATTGGTGATGCGACGTGGGCTTTCGGATGTGGATGTGGTGGAACTGGGACTTATCGGAATGTGCTTGGAGCTTGGAGTTTCGCATCGTTTTTCTGAAGTTGATAATGGAGGTAAAGGAGCGGTTCTATTGTAGGAATCATTATACTCATCTCTGAGAGATTTCGATGTCGTTTCATCCCCCCTCTGATGGTATTGATCGATTGAGTCCGGCATTTTTTGGGCCAAGTCAAATAAGGTATTTAGAGCTATCGTATGGACTCGTGAAAAAGACAGTATAATAGAAGGCAAAAATTATAGAGAACAACAGGCCAACGCCTTTGTACAATAGGTAAAATGATAAATATTGGAAGTAGGGGCCATCTTTAGCGTGGCTTTAGAATCTTGATAATAACTAGGTAGGGAGTAGTAGATTCGGCTGTGTGGACTCTGAACTCTGGAGCGATGTTCCCATGGTTTTCCCTCGAGTCTTACGAATAACTAGTTTGAGTAGTGGATGCTATTATTATGGGGTTTTCAGCTCTAATCACAGCAGGGTATGGACATCATAATACATCAAGGATTCTCACGAGCTACTCTACGAAGTACCCTGAACGGATTGGGGAAACACTATTCCGTACGAAGTAATTGGCAACAAATATTCATTCACAGCGGGAAGAAGCGAACTAAAAGTAATTCGATTTTCAACGTCAAATTTCATACTGTATGGGGATCATTTGAAGTCTCGATAACTCCCAACTGATAACCTTTCCAGTTTCTCAAGCTTTTCATCTCTAGTACTGTCTTGTACGCATCTACAAATGCATGGAAGCCGATTGCGAAAAGAGACGACTGTGCGGTAGATTTGTATAAACAGCAGCAGGGAATGAAGATCGAAAACCTGGTACCTGGATTAATTTTCCCCGAAGAGGTACGAGGGGTAAGCATTATTGTAAGACACACCAAACATTCGGTAAATCTCACTGTATGCAGGGGCTGGGACCAATCAATTTCACCTAAATTTGACATCATTACGCTGGTTGAATAGTATTACATGTACCTTCCGAGCAGTTGAGGCCGCCTATTGTAGTAAAGCTTGCGGCCCCTGTACACACTCTAGCCTTGGGTCAGATCTGAAATCTAACCCGGTTGTCGGGCATCTGTTAGGCGAGGATTGCCTTGCAGAAAATGAATATAACGTCTGAATTAAGAGCAAGGCAATGCATCTAACTGGACAAGAAACGTTCTACAGTAATATCATCTACCTTTAGAACATTCGAAATGCTAGGATAGGAGTGCCTAATACCTATGCGGGAGAGGCAGGTTCGAGGTTTGATCGGCTATATCATATAGTTAACTTTTGAATCCTTAATTTTTGATAGGGATATCGGCATTCTACTACCCTTAACTACCCTTAACTGCACTCGAATACTCGTACAGCCAGAAAGTATAAACCCCCGACGCTATATGCGGGCTCGAATTCCCAAAAGGCAAGCGAATTGGATAATCAAAGGTCCTGTGTATAGCGCCGGAGTCGTATACATTCTGGCTCACGATTCACGAATACGGTACTTATAGCTAAAGGCACTTATGACTTAAGGTTATCTTAGTATGAATTAGCTTTACATACTTGTACTCTACAGAATCTTCCAAGCCTCAAGCGGCACAAAGTGAGAATTTCTATTGAAATCTTGGGTATTTTTTTTTGGCTGCACAGACAAATATAATACCTAGTAGCTGAGTCTGTATGTCCCGACCCGAAAACCCAGCAATCCCTACCTAGCGCACCTTGATCTAGCACACGAATGAAGTAGTCGGGGATAAGCGAGAATGAAGGAGATCTGGTCTGGATAGCCCAGGAAATGTCTCACAAATTTATTACAATCCCCATGACAATTTGAACAAAAAAAAACGAACCCCCCCCTCCCCCGTCGAGTGCATACGTAAGCAATCAGAAACCTAATCTTTGATCTTCAAATCTCGCTCCTCAATAATCTTCAAACTCAATTTTTCATCTTCATCTACCCGTACATCGCCCGTGACCCGTCCCTTGCCGGGGAAACCTCGTTATCGCGCCCATGACATGACATGACTCCCATCATCCATGAGCATTGAGCATGCAATCATTGAGATCCACCGAGCGGGACCTTCAGATGGCATGTTCCGATGTATCATGCATCATGCATGTATGTTTACTAATATGGACTACCTACTACTGTAGGACCAGTAGGTACTGTACTAGATAAGTCTTTTAAGATATAAGTAGCTCAGATTCGTACACATACATACCAATGATACCATTGATACCAATACCCACAACGATGACCCAGAAACGCTACCCCACTCCTCATCTCCCACCTGAGCCACCTCCAGAATAATAAAAATTCGATAAATAAAGCTTTTGCCTCCACCTGGGCAACCCGAGCACGCCCGTATAGTGATTTTGATTCATTTGAATAAGCGAAAGAGCGAGCTAGGTAGCAAACAGTTTGAAGCAAAAGACTGTACCTTTCGAAGTTGAACTGACTTACACTTCGTCCATTATTCACAACTCCGCAACAATCGATTGGTCGCTCCCGGCAAATCTCAACCCGTACCTTTTCCCTCGCGGGGATCGCTGGCCAAAAATTGATCCTCATGATCTCTTGACATCTAGGTTCAATTCGATCATGTTTGCGAAAGTATGATCACGAGATGAGGGTCAATATTGAGTAACATCCCAATTCAGTGGTGTATAAGTATATCATAGATAGTATCGGTATGTATCTATCGTTTCAAAAGTCGTCGCAAGTGCGGGCTTTGAAAATGAAAAAAAAAAATCTATCTACGAGAAGTGTAACCCGGATTCTTTTCCCTCCATACGCCTTATCCATATCGAATTTTAAGCATATTGATGTCAACATCTTTGTGCTTTCCTATCCCATCTAAATATCCAGACCCCTCAAAACTCTACTTCTTTTTTTACTCTGCGAGCGGGTAGAAACAGTGGTGGATACACTCGAAGAGGCACATCCTTTTACACCACACTTCTGATAAAGTGTGATCGCAGCACTACCACCGCATTTCTCAGCACTGTTTCCGGCGCATGGCATAATACAGTCACCTAACATACCAGCTACGGGGGCCCGGTCTGCGAGCAAAGTATTATCGCAATAACACTGACTTCCAAATTCCATTCCCGCGTATGTATGTCCCTTGGATGTACAGAAGTCCACACAGGTTTCGATTGTCATGGAGGCATTACCTTCCCAATCGGCATTTAGTGTTCGGTTTCCGGCATCGTCGGTTCCACATCCGAGGTAGGTCCAGCCTTTGGAGGCCCTCAGATCAACGATGCCTATTGGGAGAGCGGAGGCCTTGGAAGCGGCGGAGTTGAAGCGGGAAGGATTCAGGAGCATCTTCGCTAGAGCTGCGTCTTGCGGACAAGCGGGTGGTGTGTATTCTGCTGGGCCTGAAGATGGGGCATTGCAGCCGGGAAGGGCAGCGAGGACACCGCTTACGGGCTCGTTGATCAAGGGAGCAAGTTTGCATTCTTGGGTGTCGGATTGTTCGTAAAAGGTAAAAGTCTCGCTGGGGCAGTTTGGGTGACCATCGAGACAGTTGTTGATTCCTTTTGTGAGTGTTGGAATGTCCCAGCCATTGACCTTGGATCACGTTAGTTTGATGCGCTATCATGACAGTTTGACTATTGAAAGACTTACAAAGTCACCGTGGAATCCGTAGCCGGTAGTATCTCCATTAGCCAGAATGAAAGGTTGAGAATTGCCATACCACTCATTGGCGAAAAGATCAGTGCGATATGTCACTTCGAAGAATAAAGTCATCATATGATGAGGATGGGAAGCTGGACAACGACCGCCATCATAGTTGCCATCTTTCGGATACGACATATGCGACTTGTAATCGGTTGCAGTTACATTGACCCCATCCCAGCAAGAAGGCATTGTAACTTGAAGTCGAAGACCATCTGGACAATTGATATCTGGGAAACCATTTGTTTGAAGATCAGTGCCTGTGCAACGGAAACTAACAGCACGGTCTGCAAAGGAAGAGTCATTGTAGCTTCGTCGGTTTGTATCTCCTGCGAGCATGCGGAAACCTTTAGGAAATGGAACGAGCGGATCATTATCTGGACCTGGGCGTTGACTGGTGAATGTTAGTAAACATACGACTCCAAAGTTTCTCAAATCTTAGAGACCTGCAAACTCACAGATAATAAATCGCCATGCCGCCAAGATTTCCATACCCATCATCTCCATTAATAGGAACAGAAATGAAACTACCATTCTGAGCCTTGTAGTAAAGCTTCGGGGTCCAATAATTCGACAAGTCCTCCTTGACATTGCAGGTACCGCACTTGGCAGCACGAGCATCGGCATATGTCATATTGGCGCTGAAGCCGCTTCCACCCGCGATTGCATGAACGTGAGAAGCTGGGAGGATTCCAGCACTGACTACTGGATCCACACGCTCGTCGACAAGACGACTGTAGCATTGGATGACGAATGTGGTGCTTGCGGGCGAAATGAGCAATCCTAAGAAAGCGAGAGCGAGGGGTATGCCTGATTTGAACAACATCGTGACTGCTTCTTATCGAGTAGGTATTGAGGTTAGAGGCTGAAGGCGATAATGAGAATTTCGCGCAATGATTGATGGGCTTTCAAAGCCAAGTGAGTATGTATGTATTGTAGCTTGAAAATCTTCTCTAAGGAGTGTAAATTGAATTGAAGGAATGTACAATCAGGTATCCAACCCGACCAAAGTAAAGTGAAAGGGAAATGAGAGAAAGTGAGCGAAGAAAAAGAGCGACGACTTGCCTTCGTACAGAAGAAGAAGCAAGTAGAAAAGGGAAACGAATCCAGAGAGGGGAAACATAAAGAAAATTATATCAATCTCAGAATACCAACCCACCAACTTCACATCCAATCTGCCAAAGAAACCCTATTGGTAGGTCACGGTAACACAACGACAAACAATATCCCATCTGTTTCTAGTGAATGAATCCAACAATTTACACACTGTTGGTTCCATGCATGCTCCCGATAGGAGAGTCGGAATTCGAGAGTCAAAAATTTAAATGACAGGGTGAAAATACTAGATACCTACATACTCGCGGAGAAAGCATCTGCATTTTCGTCCCATTTTCTAAGTTGTGCAGATACTTATTAGGTGAGTATGGGTTTTTGATAAGGGAGGAGAGACGGCTTGATACTACTGTACGTTTCGTTTCGTACGCACGATTCTTTCGCCTATGAGAACTCTGTGCTGGATGGAGCGTAAGGCTGCGGGTGCCTTTGATGTTCTTTGGAATTACATTATCGCCTGTACGACTTCTTGGCGATGATCTGAAACGAGGTGGCGAAAGTGATTGGTGAGGAGTTTTAGGGGTGAGGTTTGGCAATCTTTGTGGGGAGGTACGCAGACGAGAATGTTTATATTGGTGGGGATCATGGGGTGGTATTGGACGGGATATGCAGAAGATCAAAATGTATATTGGAAGTTTTGGACAGGTATTCATCATGATGCGCCTTTTCATTTAGGGTCGGTGTGGTTACAGTAAAGGGGACATAAAGGGGGGTTCATGACAACGGATATGTCCCGCCACGGCGGTATTATACTACTTCACTACTTCACTACTCGTCAGCGTAGATGACGGAAGAAGTAAAATCTTCTGCTTACTGATTACACCCGCCCCCTCATTAAAAATTACTAGAATATAAGTTCCTGCCGATAATCCCTAATATACGCCTCAATTACACATACCCCTTTTCAATGGATATCAGCGCTCTCCCGTGATAGGCGATCTTCCCGTCGGGCCTATCACAATGGCCAGCAGAGCAACCGTCACCACTACCAGCCACACAGGAATTCCCGATTTGAGATATCTCCAGAATAGCTTCAGATGATTGTTTTCTTTCTTGTCAAGGCAAATACTCCTTCCCAAGACCAAGCATCCCCTCCCTCCAGGTTTGTTATCGCATTCTTGATGCTCCCTCCTTCTCTTCATCAACAGGCTATAAAATCCATCAGTCGCTACATCTTTGGACCATAAGACTCCAGGACGGACTCACGCAACACTCCCTCGACAAAATCTAAGATCACTACCCAATTCACATTTACTATCGCTTGGACAATCCAAGTGTAGCCGCCGTCGTTGGATCAGCCATTCTATCTTTAGATGCAATCCAGTATACACGAAAGAATATAAATATCGATTGGTGTGCTTGAGGGAAAGCGCATCTGGATATATCAGATGAGATGTTATTAATAAATGAATTTCCTGTGGTAAATCCAGGAGGTTGAGTTTGGAAGTTTGCTGTTCCGCTATAGATAGTGAAGCGGGATGTTGTTTCTCCATGGTGATATAAGTGCAGCAATATAGAGAGATGTAATTTCCCGATCACTTCCAAGGGCAGAGATGTTGATATATAATTTGTGCTGCCTATTCCAGGTGCAACTTAAATAGAATAGGTAGTCGGAGAGCCACTCTCGGGTTGAATACGGTGTGTGAAACGTGGAGTTTTACTCCGTACCTACCTACCTACCTAGTAGTAACCAGGCTGCCGCTTTTGGGGAGATGAGATTCGTTTTCGTATTAGGAGATGGATGCTTACCAGCACCAGGTTGGAAGAAGGTATTGGGAGGAAGAAGCACTTACCAGTACAGAATTAGAAGATATAAGGGGGAAAAACCAACCTTAGGTATGCTACGAAGTATTCTGAAGTAGATCATGTTAACATCACCAAAATCGAGATTCAAGGACAATAATGAGACCTCGCAGACACATGGATGCCATTAAGGTGAAAACCCTCTGATCGTCTCAGCCAATTCTTATTGGATAGAATAGAGTTGACCAATGGTAACATATTAATTGTTAATTACGAATGATCCACCTGCTCTACAACCAGCCAGCACATGATACCGTGTCGCATTTTTATGTAAGCGAAATATCAAGGTCTACCGTACTTTATGTGTTTTTTTTACCTATTATGTTATGTTACTTGATTCTTCAAAAAATATACAAATCTGAAAAGTCTTATAAAATAGAAACTGAAGTTTCCCATATATCATATATCTCAATTCTTTTGTTGATTTGATTTCCAAACGATTTGAAATCGGATTTGAAAGACAAAAATATCAACCGCCTGTTTTTCGCTTACCTAGAGCGCGTCTGCCTCAAGTGGCAACATATCGTCATCGATTGATGGAAAACTACCAAAAAAAAACTACCAGAAACTAATGGATCCTACCGAATCCATCTTTCGGCATGGCTAGTCCTGCTATAGCAGAGGCAGAGCAGCCTCAAAATGTGGCGGATAGTGATTATGGGTCAGACTTCTCACCCGAAGAAGTTGAGATAGTAGAGAAATTGCTATCGCCGGCCTATCTACCCAGCGAAGGAATCGAGATTGAAGACAATCCTATTGTGACCGAAATCGAGTATGCACAGTCAGAACGCACTCTTCGCCTCCCTAGAGTTGTTGGCAAAGAGCAGGTATCGCCTTTCTTCCAGGCCATTCGTGATGCGGAGAGGGTTGCCGAGCAAATCAATGCTTCAGTGGCGAAACGCGAGCACTATCCGAACTGTGAGTATCTATGCTTGTTGCCATTGTTGTATTTCTGACTTATGCATCAGCGTTTAGTGAGCAATCGTATGCCTGAAGCGGTGCTGTTTGCAGCCGACGCCATACCCACAAATGATGTCGAAGCAAAACCTGCAGGGTCTGCAGCGCCCGCTCCTTTCGACACACGATCGCCCCTCGCAAGATTTCGCACCGCACCGAAGAAACCCCTCTCGGTGACAGATCTCGTGTCGCCAGCATGGTGCGAGCTGCAGTACTGGTATACATTGACAAAGCATGGGAGGAAGAAACGAACAGCAGCAATGAAACAGGGTAGTGCTGTACATAAAGATTTGGAAGATCAAGTACATAGGACTGTTCAGATCGACATTCAAACGAAGGAAGATGCCTGGGGCCTACGAATATGGAATGTGATACAAGGATTACGAACGTTACGAGAAACGGGACAAACGAGGGAATTGGAAGTCTGGGGCACCGTTGATGGATTGGTTGTCAATGGGATCATTGATGACTTGAGCTACATCTGTCCGGATACCGAAATGGAGGAATTGCTACAGAAGAAGTCTGAGAAGGAGAAGAAATTGCCACCTGCAGATCAAACTTCTATCTCTGACTTTTTCAAAGCAAAGGGTGGGTCATCTATCGCAGAGGCGACGCGGACAAGACGACGGACCCCGTCAAACAAAGTATACATCTGCGATGTCAAAACAAGAGGGGTCAGTACGCTACCGAACAACGCAGCATTCCGTCCTACTCAGATGCAACTTATGCTATACCACCATCTTCTATCCGCTCTTACCATAAATGCGGTCGATTTTTCCGCTTTGGCGGCTCGCTATCGGTTAGATACCGCCAAAATCTTTTCAGATGCATTCATTGCTCAAGTCGGTAGCATGAACGATGATTACGGGTCGACATACGAAGACGCTCTTGAGGAGCAGGATGACTCCGCGCCAGATTCTAGCCAAGATTCCATGAGTATCCTCCTTGCACACAATAATCTTAATGCTCTCTGGTCGCTTATGATATCTGAATTTCGGATCACTCTCCCCGATGGTGCGGGATCATTGGGTGGAGTGTTGAAAACAGAATATCGATCGCGAGATACCGGGGAAATAGTTGGAGTCAAGACTATACCTATGGACAATCAAGAATTAGATTCATATTTGGAGGATGAATTGCGATGGTGGAGAGGAGAAAGAGAAGCGAAGGGTGTGGTGGTAGAAGAGGCATTTAAATGCAGGAGTTGTGATTTCGCGGAAGATTGTGAATGGAGGATACAGAAAGTTGATGAGGCAACCGAGAAGGCCCGGTTGAAAAAGAGGAGGAAAAGAAGTGCTGTATAATTGCATTCATGTGGCGTTTACTGGTTTGTTGCGGTTGCTTTGGATCGAACTCATGACCTTATGTATGATATATGATTCCTTTCCTCTCGTCATACCTGATGATTTATATCTATATATATATTTTTTTCCAGTGCGTTGGTCCACTGTCAACCAATCCACATCCGGTAAATACGGGGTGGTTCATCAACATTGCTATGATAATGCGATATAACTGAGCCTATCCTCTTAATTTTGTCGGTCTACTACATACAGCTAGGCTGTACACTAGAGATCACAAAAGTCCATCTGGCATTGCTTTTAAATTTCCGAGTCATTCAGTTTTGCTCAACACTATCAATCATGGGAACATGTAAGACTTTTGAAACTTCTCCGTTCTACATCACACACTGCGCATCATGTATCCATTTCATTTTCCTTGTTTAAATAATAACCTTGGAAGTCAATGCTATATTAAAAATTAGACGGGATGGTAGAATGTCGGAATGTGTATACCTACCGCGAATATTCTACAGCCTTCAAACATCCATTGGGTGTTTCTCACATCCATTGTTTGTTTGCTAGAGTGGAAAGGAAGTGGCTTTCCGAATTCCGGATCGCGATCCGTGATTGGTTGTCAATCACGGCGATCCGTGACAAACATCTCTTCTATCAAATCGTTCCTCAAGCGCAGCAGCATCTATATAAATATAAATGCCAAGATTGCATCTAAAAGTAGCTCCTTCTCATCCCATCTCCTCACTCCCCATTCCATCCAGATCACAATCCCCCCCCCACATGGCTGTGGCGGCGAGGGAAAAGGGTGTGAGGTTTGGGGTTTTTTTTTTTGCATATTGTGTCGAATAGTTTGGCGGGAGGGTAACGGTTTGACTTTGATTTGGGGAACGAGAGGGAGGGTGAGGTGCTTAGTAACCGGGTGATTATGAATGGGTGGATCGAGAGGATATTGAATGATTTTGTGGGAGAGCTGGATGCGCAATATAAGGGAGAATGATGAGATTGGTAGTCGGTGTAAGTGTATAGAGCTTGTGGGGAAGCGATTTTAGTCTTTCTTTTTTAATAAAACGCATTTAAGAAATTACTTTGAAGCTTTAGTACAAGAAGATGTCTCAAAAGCGAGTGATTCTAAAAGCTAAAAGTGTAAAAGATGTTGACCGAGAGGGTAAGAAAAATGCAGTGGAGATTTCAAGAATAGAAAAAGTTAATAATTCGTGGTTTAGGGCGAAGAATTTTGGACGAGATATTGGGTTGTCCAACTCGAAGAGAGTGAAAATATGACAACGATCAAGGCGGCAAGATCTAATTGCTACCCAGGGTCGTCAAGGAGATGACAGATCCAACAATATCATATCGTTGTACATCAGAAGTACCAATATACCTACATTCGATTCATGTCACGCCACATTCCCCAAACCCCCCAATACTACCAAGGGTATCTCCTCCCATCCCACGTCCAAAACGTGGCAGCCCCCTCCTCCTCCAACTTCCCCGCTGCCCAACTACTCGCTCTACCGCCCTCATCAACCCCACCTTTCCCCTTCTCTCCTATTACCTTCAAACAGCCCCTCACACTCTCATCCACTTCTATCACCCCCTTGACTTCCCACGGTAAGTTTACATCCTTTGCCATATCCGTGTTTACCTCACCAGGATGAAGTGCTAATATTACTGGTGCCTCGGCACCTTCTTTTCTGTACAGCTCGGCGGCTAGGTGCTACATGGATGTGTGAGAATACGAGAGATATTGGTTTAGTGAGAAAAGAGATATTGTTAAACAGAAAGTGACGCACACGTAGCCCCATGTTTAACGCAGCTTTAGAGGCAGCGTATGCGGCGAACCCATCTTCAAAGGATCGGAAATTTCTGGCGGAGCCGGAATCGGAGGATATGAACACAATGGTAGAGATGCGGGAGCGAGGCATGGAGAGAAGGCTTTTAGCGGTGAGTAGGGGTCCGATGGTGTTAGTTTGGAAGTGGTGATTGTACGACTGGGAGGTTCTAGTGGGATAAAAGATGATGGTCAATACTACGAGCCCGTCCCTACAACTCGGAACTTAAAAGTCTTGAAATTCCCATCCATGAATTCTCCGCAGTACTACGAACTTGCTCATATGAAAAGCTTGGAGCATCGATGCAAACTTCATACAACGCATTGAGCGGATGACTTCCAGATCCGAATGAACACACCAAGAAAAGCCTCAGAAACCGCAAACACAAAACAAACAATCACATTCAAACAAAAATAGCACCTACTCACCCACCAAGCACGCCATTCGGCCACTCCAGAACCCCTGCATTAATAATCACCGCCTGAATGTTTCCTTCCACCAAACCCGGGATAGCAAGGCACAGACTTTTGATCGTTTGTTCATTTGTAACATCACACTCTACTGTCCATAGTCTAGGGGGCGTGTGGAATCTTTTATCCAGTTCGTATAAAGTTTGTGGTGTTTCGATGGAGCGATGAGTGGCGATCACGATATTGGTTGGTGAGGCGAGGAGTAGTTGGCGTGTGAATTCGAGACCGATGCCCCGACTAGCGCCTATTATTACATAGTATTTTGCGTTTGGAGGTGAAGGAGAAGCCATTGGAGAGTTACCGGTAGAGTTTAGGGAATGAAGTCCGAAGATGCAGTACCCAGAGTGGAAGTGGGGTTCGCAACCGATTTCACATGATGTCATGCCGCTTTTATGTGAATGCGGAAAACCAGCGATACTGGCCTCGAGGTCGTATGTAGCAAGGAAACAGAAGAACGAACTATTTTGTGCCCCGAAATTTGGCTATCATTTTGATCGAGCATCTTTCCTTTCTATTCCGGAGGAGTTTCAAATTGATTTTCCTTCAGAAAAAAAAATTGGGTCATATGGACGCAAATTCCTGGTTCAATTTAAATATGTTTTGCCTCGACGGACTTGTCGGTCCGGGAAACAAATTGCTATAGAACCATTTAATATAAGATACGCGTGGAATCTCAATTCCCCTTTATTTTTCGTGATTCTAAGATATTGAAAACGAAAAAAAAGTCTCGTCTTCCAATATGCATCTCAATAGTCCATTGCGAGCGACTCTGCTCATAGCAGCAGGAGTCCAAGGGGTATATGCACAGCAAGCTGGATGGGGCCAGTGTAAGTCGAATTTTGGGGATGAAGACAGATATCCTTAAGCATGGCTAACAAATTCGGGAGGATAGGTGGAGGAACAGGTTGGACTGGCGCAACTGCCTGTGTGTCGGGTTATGTGTGTACTTATTCTAAGTAAGCCTTCCGTTCATTCCTCTTTGTCCACACCCATTTCCTTGATATTTTAATCCCTGTTCCTCGCCTCTTAGCCTTTGCTAATCATTCAAACAGTCAATGTACGTCAGCATACTCTCCTATGTTGGGCTTCGACTAACCAATTCACGGAAAGACTATTCCCAATGTCTGCCAGGAACCGCATCATCCTCGACTAGTGCAACCACGCTCAGCACAAAGACATCCGGTACGCCAACCACCACAGTTTCCGCAACTACTACCGATGCGTCCTCGTATCCTGGAGCGACTCTTCAAAGTGGCTACTACTGGATTCGCGCCGTTGAATCCCCAAACTTCCAGTTAGTATTACCCCTACCCGTCGTCATCATCCCCTCAAAAGTTCAAATCTGCACGAAGAAACGATTAAGTCTAATTCATTCCCTACATCATAGTTCCTATCTTCAAGCCTCACCAACTGCCAAGCCGGGCACCGCCGTCTTAGCTGATAGATCAACTGCTGGACAATACCAAATTGTATCTGGTCAACTCGTCGAACTAATCGCGCCCAACACTTTCCTCTACGCCAATGTCCAACAACCCGCCAATTCCTCCGCTGTCAAACTCTCCGTCACATTCAGCACAACCCAGAACACATTCGGTACATTTGCGTTTAGTGGAGATGCGGTAACATGGAGTGTATCTAGTATTAGTCGGCCGAACTTGAGTGCGTGGTTGGTTTGTGGCGCGCAGGAGCTGTGGATCAATTTGGGTAATTATGCATATTTGACGCCAGCCGGATGTGTTGATGAGACGATTCATTATTTCAATGGAGCGACTGTGGATTAGGGGTTTGATGACGCATAAGCGAGAAATTGCGAAGGAGGTTTCTGTAGATTTGTTTTTAAATTGTGGTTGTACATACCTGCCTGGATGGGTTGTAAATATGAGAACGCCTAAAATCCGAAATGAAATTCTAGTCCCAAACTTTTGATGTACACGAAACATTATACAGAATTTGCAACTTGCTTGTTAACTGGCTATTGTTTGTTTGCCGCTCGCTTCAATAAGCAGTGACTTCCCCATCTCCTGCGAAACCTCTCTGGGATAAAGGGTAGATTTGGCAACCATATGGTTCGACCGAGAATGTGAGTTCGTGATGCGTCAAGGAATCGTTCGCATTTGACTGAGTCCCAGTTCTCGGTATCCTTAATATAGTGGGGTTCAAGCTCAGAGGCTACAGAACCAGGGTAGTAGGTGTCGACCAAAAAGTTGCAAGTTTTGAGGTCAACCTGACAAAGTTATATTCATGCCCAAAATAAGCCGAGGACAGATTGACTTACATATTTACTCATATCTTCAAGATTTTGGTCATTCATTCCTGAAGGTACGAGCCATGCTCCTGACCAAATTCCAAATCCCTCACTAGCCTCGGAAAACTCGCCGGGAAGCAGACCATCGAACTCGCTCTTCACAAATCTTGCTTTAATGCCGTTCGGCAAATGGTAAGAACTAGGAAATCTGTACCATTCTTTGGCAAAGCAGACCGAGTCTCCTCGAGATCCAAGGGTCCCATTCTGGAGGGGGCTATATATTTTTAAGGGTGCGGAGTACGCTGTATAGATTCCATAGATTCTTGCTACGCCGATGTCCACAGATCCGATGATAAAGAAGCTCACAAATAATAGCTTCAGCCTGGCTGGAATCTTACCGATCAAAGTTCTAGGATCTGAGTGTCCGAAAGCCGCCAGAAGAATGTGGAGTGACATTGCCGCGTTAAGTGCAAGAGATGGGTATGCAGGATACATAAAACGCTCTTCCTTATGCGGTTGGAAGCTGAAGATGGCAAGCCATATGTAAAATGGTGCCACAAAGACAATACTACGAAGAGCTGTTGAAGTACCACCTTCTCGTGACCCAAATAACTTTTGAAGAATGAACAGAGGGAGGGCTGAAATTGCAAGCACAAACCAAATGTTGAAATTGAGCAGCAAATTACGCATGTAAAAATGCCATGGCTCAGTACCATAGATTTCAGGACCTCTTCCCTCACCACTGAAGATGTTATAAAGAACAATGTTCAGAGGGACGACGACTAATCGTCTGTAAAAAAAGCCAGAAACAAGGAACTCGAAGAACTTGAATCAATGTTAGCAATTATTTACGGACAGATGCAAAAAAGCTCACCAAAACAACCAGTCCTCCCACAACTCCTCTAAGGAATCGCATTACAGTATCGATGATGGCATCCTTATCGCTCAGACTAGCGAAAATAACTTCTTCAATCAAGAAAGGGGCAGATAAAGCCATAGAGAATGGCCAACCGAGGATCCCTCCGACAGCAAACCAAAATATACCTTGCGCAGTTTTCAAGCCCCCTCTCCAGTTCATGAAAGCAGCCATTCCAAGCATAGTTGTGTACATTGCGAAGCTCGAGGGCAAGAAAGAGGCAGAGGCATGAAAAAATCCGGGACTAAATATATTTGCCATCATAAAGAACATGGCAACTCGCGGATTCAAGGTTCCATTGATGACTCTGAACATTTGAGTCTGGCAGAGAGCGCATATGAATGCGAGGCTATATCGAATGAAATAGAATTCACCTAGCTATCATTCAATTAAACAAGGAACAGCTAATGAAGGTTGGAGAGTCTCTCTACCTTGGTAGGAAATGGGAGTAACCTTCTAAAGTTCCCTATCAAGGCATGAATAGTGATGTATAACCAACTTCGAATTGCATAATCCGGAGAATATTCCCAAGTCTGTAGGCCATAGCCATGACTGAGATAATGTGTAGGTTCCCAGTAATTGAACGTCTCGTCGCAATCCTGTATGGGAGCATATAAAGCTGCCAATATATTTGCTCCGAGAAATACGTAAAATGCGCTGATGGGTTTGACTGCGAACGGGGTAGCGGGCCTATAGAAGCTTGGTCAGTGAACGTTTGTACATGAGGATTGGAAGTTCTGACTTTTTCTTTTTTGGATGTGAAGCTGCAGAAGCTTTCCCTCCTTGAGCTGAACTCGAATTTACTGGTTGCGGAGGAGGCATTGTTGTACTTGATTCGGTTTTGGTAGATTTTCAATAGGTATAGGTAATAATGTCCACCTGGCGAGATACTAGAATATTACCACATATTCATACCTACCTAGGTAGAGTTTATTATTATTATGATGCATGACGATAAGAGCGGACAAGCTTATTAGCTCCCAGTGCTAAGATTAGGACCNNCCCCCCCTTGTCGAGTTACAATAATCCGAGCTTCAAAGAAATATTATGGAAATTTTGAGTTCAAAACTTTTTTGTCAACAACAACAATAACATCAACAATTCAGTATTGGTTAAAAATCAAATTTTCTTAACTTCTTTGGATACCCAAGTTCTTATTGGATTTTATAATATTCTATTGATACTTTGTATGTTACTCATTGGAATCCAGTCAATTGGTGAATCACTCCGGCAGCATTACACACTCCCAATTAAGAGGCTTCATACAATCCGGCCCAATCGATTTGTATTCATTTCTATTTTCGACAGAAAGAAATGAATAATTCTGACACAATTTCGTCCATTCCTCTAGAAGAAGGCCATTCTCATTCACAAGGAGGAAACGAAGAATCCACCTCATCTGCATCACCCTTTTCTAGTATACCTGGACTAGGACGACTTGGAAATGCGCCGAAGTCTGAGACTTCAGAACCACCAGTCGAAAGTGATATCGCAGAAAATCACTTAGAACAACCGCCTGTGTCCCAAGAGAAGATATCAGAAAACATGAGTGGTCAACCTCAAGAAGATTTTACAATGGCAAACGCTGAACCTGTGCAAGAATCTGCGACTTCCGCTATTCATGATGCGACTTCGACAATGCCCCTCCAAATCACAGACGAGATTTCCCAAACCGTAGGAAATATTCCAGAGCAGATAAATGGTCAAATTGACTCTGAAATGCAACAAGCTCCCGTGAATGGAGAAGTCAGCATAAAGAAAGAGGGACACGACGATACTACAGATGCGGCGCAATCCCATTCACTTAGTACGCCGTCACTTTCCCAGGCTTTGGGCGCATCTACTGATCCTTTTCAAGGTAATGGCGACAAAGCGACCCACGAAGAAGAAGAAGCCAAAATCAACACACAGGACAAAAGCAGCAATGTGACGGACGTTGAGATCTCACAATCTACGAAAGCAATCCACGTCAAGCAAGAAACAGAGGTGTCAGCAACCGAATTCTTGGAAAGTCATCCGCAGACTATCGCAAGTGATGCTCAAGTACCAGAAACCCACGCCAGTCCGCCTGAATTGACGGATGCTTTGGAGGCGATGCTGGGAGGTCTGTTGCAGCCTGCTGCCTTAACTGCAAATATCACAACTACGGAAAGTGCACCCGCTGCACAAGCGACAGAAGCAGAACACCCAGAATGGGAAGTTGACTCATCTCCATATGAATCCTCATCAGACTCGAGCGATAGTTCATCTGAAGATGATAGCGAGGACGAGGATGGAGAAAATGCATACAAACTTCTAAGCCCAGAAGAACAAGCTAGAATCTTGATGGAAGGTGATGGTGGTTCAGATGACGAGGGACCCTCCAAAGGAGCAAAAGGTGTTGGAGCTCAGCTAAGGACGAAGAATGAAATACCAGAAGAGATCATCCCCAAGCCAGACGTTACAATTACACCAGAAATGCCCATTACAAAATTGGGTAATGTGGAAGGAGTGGTGGATAACATCATTCTCATCAAGGCTTTCACTTCCGGGGAGTATCAAGTCTTAAGAGAAGAATCTGTGCTATGTTTACAGGATCGCAGCGTCATAGGTGTGGTGTCAGAAACATTAGGGAGAGTTGAACAGCCATTGTATTGTGTTAGATTTACCAATGCCGCAGCGATCGCCGAGGCAGGACTGTCCGTTGGAGTTACAGTTTACTATTCAGAACAACACTCAACATATGTCTTCACACAAGCTTTGAAGGCATACAAAGGCACTGATGCTTCTAATTTGTATGATGAAGAGGTTGGCGATGAGGAAATGGAGTTTTCGGACGATGAAAAGGAAGCTGAACATAAACGAAAGATAAAACAAAAGAGGGCAGAAAAAAGAGGTGGCAAGACCCAACAGAACGGTGGCCATTCACATGGAGGACACGCGTCGCAACAATCGTATACCCCTAGCAATGGTACTGTGTTAAACTATGACGAAGCCGAGGATGGCCCTTATAAGACCCTCACTCGACCAACTGGATTTACTGGTGGTGCCAGTGGTGGCGAAGCTCCTCAAGAGGGCTCTCATTATAACAGACCAAGTCATCGTGGTGATCATGGAGGTAGAGGTAGAGGAAGGGGTCGCGGAGACAGAGGCAGAGGAGATCGAGGTCGAGGTCGAGGACGGGGCGGCGGAAATAATGATCGGAACAACAGCCATACCCGGGGTGGCCTGGCGCAATTGAACAATGCTTTTTCCACGCCGAATCAGAGTTCTGGAGGATTCAACCCTCAACTAGCCTTGCCGCAAAAGCCCAACTTTCCACCTCCGCTACATGCTTCAAATATATATAACAATCCAAACCAATCACAACAATACCCATCCCAGCAACCTCCAGTTTGGCCAATGTACCCTCAAGGCTATCAGCAACCATATCAACAACCTCAACCGTCTCCGCCACCTCGACTACCCTTCCCACATGCACAGAGTAGTTGGCCAGGTATGCCTCCTCCTCCGACTTTACCAGCAGGAGCCTTCGTAAACCCGGCATTCTTTACCCAACCAAATGGAGCGAACCAAAATGGAACAAACCATTGGACTCCTCCAGGACAGCAAAATCAAAATGGGAATGGGGGAAGCAGGCAATGAATGATGGGCTAAATGAATGATGGGCTATAAATGATTATTGTATTCAAGAATGAACATATCAAGACACTTTTAATCTGCCATGATGCTGAGACAGATTCTTATTGATGATATCTACAGATAAGATTCGTGATCATACTCTTTTCATCTCCAAGGGTAACTTTCCACAGGTAAGCACCAAAATCATGTGCAAAGGCTTTTTAGAGTATTTCAAAATGCTTCATTTATGACCAAGTGGCTCAACTTTGCTGGCGGAATATGAAGTCTGTACCGAAAGTGATCTCCGGTCCATGAATATGGTCGCACCATTTCAATTAACTACTATCAACTGATTTAAGATCAAGAGTATTTTCTATTCCAGATGAGGTGTTTGTACGCCGTCGTGATATTGACAGTGATAATCCATACCCGAAAAGGGAAAAAAGTCCCTCGCGATAAGAACAAAATATGGTGGGGTTCTGCCCCGCGAACTATCTAAGACTAAGACTAAGACTTGTCGTCCGCTCCCGGGTTCACGACGCACATATAAATACACGTTTGCATGGAGGGTATTGAAACATTTTCCTTCATGGATTGATATCTAGATTCCAATCTCTCCCTGATCCGAAGTTGCAATATCATGGAAATGGGTGAGACGAAGTTGGAAAATTTCCAACGATGGACTAGATCTACCTGCGATCACCTCAAAACCGCGGAAGTCGCTCAAATGGCTACCAATAATCCCAAAATAATTCTGTATAGTGCCGGCTTATTTTGTCTCTCCGTGTGGCTTTTGATAAGGGCAGCGGCGATGTTCAAGAAGCCGAAACACACGAGACCGAGAACTCCCGACCTAGAGAAGCCGGCATCTAGGAACGGAAAGGCTCAGAGACCGTTTGGCGGTTAGTGTGGTCTAAAAGTCGGTGAATAACAGCTGATTTATTGACAGTATGGGAGCCCGTGCAATTCAAACGCCCAACAGCAGTCCCCTTTCCGAACTGGGATGTACATCAAACGAGACCAAATGCATACCGGCCATTCCGTCACGGGCCATATCACATTACCATGGGATTACGAAACATGGATTGGAATGAATGGATAGGTACTTGGTTCCCAGCTAGAGCGAAAGATTGCATGGCTAACGTCCCAAAGAACTGGACAACCACTACATGAAGTATCATGACGACAAAGCCAAACGTATTATCGAACGTGGCGCCAGATCCTGCTATACTGATCCGTCGGCATTCAATGGTGCTGTTGAGCTGCTCGAAGAGCTTTGCGCGTATCTCCCAGAACGTTACCCCACACTATACAAACGCACTCCAGTGGGTATGGATAACCTGCTCACTCACGAATCATTCAACATAGTCGAGCGGCCACTTGCAGAGGATCCAATGCAGATGGCAGCCCGCTTCACGCAAGATGATCTGGCAATCATGTTTGAAAAGGAAGATGGCCAATACTATCTTCTTGCTGGGGCAATCTTACTTGCGGGATTTTGGCGATTAGAAGACAAAATAGGTATGCCGTTGAGTGAAATTCACACATCTGGTGACGTGCCAGGCTACAAAGCGAAACTGGAGAAAGGAATGATGAATTTTTTCCGAAGAATCCAGCCCAACGCGCCTGTGCAGCGTGTGAGTTTCCCTGGCCGTGCGCGATTATGGCTACCTGCATATGCTAACCGATGTTTCAGAACAACTATTTCATTCAAGTGGACGACCACCTAGCATGGTCATCAAGCATTGGCCCTGAGGATGGGGAACCTGGTACCGTGAGTTGGGATACTGCGGAGAAGGATAAAGCGGTTGAACATCACTGGTTTCGTTCCGAACGGCAAACATTGAGGAGGCTGCCCAGATCCGGCGGTGTGGTGTTTACGATCAGAACTTACTTTCATCCGATCACGGAAATATGCGAAGAGCCGTATGTACCTGGGAGATTGGCAAGTGCCGTGAGAAGTTGGGGTTATGACGTGGGCAAATACAAGGGAAAGGAGAAGTATGGTGAGGTTCTACTGGAGTATCTAGACAAGAAACATAGGGAGCAAGTCGAAGCGGGGCTTGATTTGGAGAAGGAGGAGGAAGTCAGAGCGTATCCTTACTAGAGCAAAATTTGGGGATGCGTTACGGCTTGAGAGGATGCACGTTTCGGGAGGCTGAATGTTGGGCCTTTGGCTTGTGTATCCTACCGGCGCGGCGGTGCCTGATTTCCTCAGCCGGAAACAGCCGAATAGGATTTGAAATCATAATACCATTTTGCAAATCTTCGAGAGAATGATTTTGATGCCACATTCAAGTGCATTACCCCCGCCCTTTCGTTTATGCATCCGTATAGATTTCACCATCGGGATCATACTCACCGCATATCTTCTCATACAGGTTGTGATGCGACCTTCCTTGAAATCAACGGTTTCGACCACACACCGCTCAAGGCTTCCATCGGCTCTCAACATCGATGTCGTGTGAATTCAGACAGAGGTAGAAGACATGCCGGTTGAGATTGGTGTATATACTATCTCCTTCTGTTCAAAACTTTTTATCTTCTTTCCTCACGCTGGTCGTGGAATTCTCTTCTTCAAACCTTACTTGAGCGCTGGTCGCATGTTTCAATTGAAACATCGGATTTCGATGATGACAATATTCTATCAAGCAAGCCCATATCATTGTTGTCCCAAAACTTTTACTTTTTTGTCCCTTCAAACCTCTCTATTTCATTCAAATACCAAAAAAAAAAACCTTCATTGCATCAACAAGCTTCATTGCAGCGACAACCTTCATTGCCATTATTGGAACACAACGAATTCTTCCTCATTTCGATCATTGAATGTGACAACAACCTCCGAAATTCATCATCACCATTCCTATGCCTGAACCCGATAATAGTGCCACCGCAATCGGTCGAAACTTTTTGCTGTTCTCGTACTTGCTTGAAGAGATCGTATACTTTTTGTTCATATACTTCAATGCAACCCGTCAATCAATTTCATCTTCAGGAATGGCGCCGTGGAACCTCCGGTCATCGTCACAAACACCACGATCCTTGGACACGGCACAGCCAACCCAGTCATTACAGTCGTCTTTGGAAGATAGAATACAGTCTCTACCATCACCATGTCTCAGCGAGACCAGACGCAACTTGGAAAGTATTCGCCAGCCTCAACCAGAGCCATTATTTTCCTGGCCACATCATAACGGCTTATTTCATGCGCCAGTGAAAACCATTTTAGCGCCCCACAATGCAATCATTTTCAAATGGAGTGTAGAAGATGGAGCAATTTATGAAAAGGTCATCAGGGAATGGAACCTCCTCCAAGACCCCCCGCGAGGGATACCTGCAAGTACATACAGCTGTTCTCGATACTCTTGATTCAGTTGAAGAGATGATCACACAAGTAAACAAGAACCATAATTCAGGGCAGACAGAGAAGAACGACACTTCCTCACGCTCTCACATTTTCTTGTCCTTCCAGTAAAGGCATCACGAACGGAACCATCCGGAGCGGTAACAACCACCCGCTCTGGGATCAAGCGGGACGAAAAGCAGTGATCCTGAAATTAATCCGTGAGCTCAAGTTTGAGCAGTATGGAGATGTACACTACGAAAATTGGAACTTGCTCTGCCAATGAACGGCTGCGCTGAGGGGTTGGGTTTGGGTGTGTGGTGTGTGGAAATGCTGATGGTAGCATCCGGTTCTAGGGATCCTAGGGATCCTAGGGATGTTGTGGATGGATTGGAGGTGGTGGGCTTCGATTTTGAAGATACTAATAACCTGGAAGTGTTTGAGATTATCCCCAGGTCAACTTTATTCGTTATATTCGTCATTTTTTGAGTTTTTGGCTAAGCTGGGCAGTGCTCTTTGCC
Source organism: Myriosclerotinia duriaeana (assembly GCA_002162615.1). Classification (NCBI taxonomy): domain Eukaryota; kingdom Fungi; phylum Ascomycota; class Leotiomycetes; order Helotiales; family Sclerotiniaceae; genus Myriosclerotinia; species Myriosclerotinia duriaeana. The sequence goes on from NGKI01000008.1 coordinate 708,241, forward strand.
AAATCTCCCATTCCCTCGTGGACAGGATCCCGTCTTGGATAGTTACACAAACATTTTGCGAAAAGCCAATTCCACTTTCACACTTTGGGCAACTCAAACCAAATTTCAATCCATACCTAAACCTGAACCCCCATTCTGGCACCTCCTCGATGCAACCATCAACAGGAAGACTGAAACCTACCTGCACAGCAGCAATTCATTTCGGCAGAGCCTTAACCTCATATTCACATAGCGACCGGGTAGCTGAAGAAACCAAATACTAGGTGAATACAATACGATGTTCGATGCGTTGGAGCAAGAGTTTATTACATCAAGCTCTGACATCATTTCCCAATCAGCACACACACAGTTCATAAAATGCATAGGAGAGATTCATGGAGCAATAGAACCACGTGTTAAGCTTGTTGGTAAGCTTGTTGATGAGCTCAGTTTGCTTATGAATAAACGCGTCTTGTTCTTCGCATGGCTTAGTTTGTTACCCATCAAGCTCTTTCCGTTCTTGGGCCAAGCCAACAATACGCCATACGGCCTTAATTGTTATCGATGCGTAGCCTTCCTTCCGACGTGTCGAATAATAGAGAGAATAACTGTGGACCCTGGAGCCAACCAGATCGCAGGCATTCAACACGAAAACCCACCACCTCACTCCCCCCACCCCCAACCAACCCCCCAATCATCACCCCCGTAAACCAAGCGCACATCCTCTTGGTATTGTTGGGTTGAGCAATTTCCTGGAATAAGCTATCGCATCGGTCCTGGAACTTATACCCTATCTAAGCAATTATTTTGTTACTTTGTTTTTCGGAGTCATCTAGCATTTTTGGGGTCTCCTTAAGCTCACCAACAAGCTTACCAACAAAGCTTGGGGAAGTAGCTTTGCGAGGGGTAACTCAACTAGCTGAACTCGAAAATTTGATGAGGAGTTACAATATGGAGGACCACATCAATTGTGTTGACCCACAGCAATATCTGACCAGAAGGTATTGGCAAGGTTATTACGAAGCGTTCCAAAACAATATGCAAGACCTTTTCGAAAGCTTGAACTCTCAAGCTCTTGGTATAAGAACCATGAAAGAGTTCGAACAGTTCCACACACCATTCGCACACAATCATCTCCACAGCCCAATTATCTGATGACTGGTCCAGGCCCAATTCCGATCATCGTGCATCGAAGTTAACC
>NGKI01000008.1:713667-784672 GCA_002162615.1 Myriosclerotinia duriaeana
GAATCTACATCTACAGCAACATCATCTCCACCTGCAACGAACCTCATAAATCCCCCAATCCAAGTCTCCGAAAGCCCCGTAATAACCAACCTGCAATTAATTATTCAGCTGCATATCCAACCTATACTGATACTCCCAAAGTTTACTTGCCTCGATTGGCCCATTCTTCTTTGCATGGCAATCGTCAGAGCTCTCGTGCCATATCTGAGGCGTATAGAACTTATTTCCTACATCTGCGTATTCAATCTTCTTCTCGTCGTATTCGACGTACTTCTGGCAATCCTGATTCCTGCGTTCCTCACAGAATATAGCTGCATCGGAGTTGTCTCGTTCGTTAAGGAAACCAAGCTCAAGGATTTCGCTGGCCTTCATCTTCTTAATCTTCATCCCGCTTGTGGCTAGTTTATCGACGTTGATCTTCATGTTGAAGAGGTTGAGGTTGCGGATGTCGGCCATAGGAAGGTGAATTTCTGACCTTTCCCAGAGTTCCAATTCGGGGGTCTGAATTTCGCTTGATTCGGTCTTAGTTTCTAGCTTTTCACCCTCTTTCTGACTCGAGTATCTGTGCGTCATTGCTACGAGCTTCAGCTATATATACTGCCCGATTGTTGCCCAAAGCAGCTCAAATATAAAATCCGGACCTTCTGGTCTCTCTAGAGTTTTCTACCCACCACTAGACTCGGAGATGTCAACATATGTATAAAGATTGCTGTTTTCATTAAGCAAAAAAATTCAAATAATTTGGAAACCACGATGATGAGCAATCCGCAAACAGAAAAAAAAACTCTGTTGAGAAAGTTTCTTATATACGACTGATCAACCGGCTGCCGTATCTTTCCTAAAGGCATGATGAAATAGATCGCCCTTGTGAAATAGATTAAAGTATAAGATGATTGTATAGATGTGATTGTATGAATATGATTACAAATGTGTATGAAGAAAAGAAAGTGGGTGCAAGATACATATAGATGGCGACGGAACTAGATCTTAGTTCCCTTCGAACTAATCAAAGTGATCACTTGAAGATCACAGCCCTCCCCAGGTCATTGACAGAAGCAAAAGACATCTATCTACCCGAATGCCGAATTCCGCGTAATAGACTAGTAAACTAGACTGATTACATGAGTCATTCCATTACCTCTTTTACAATAAGTCATGGTATGCTCTAGGGCAATTCAGCTCTGGGAGCCCACCTCGGCGAATGGGAAAAGAGAGATACGAACTTCATCAATCCCATTCATGAATCATGATTTCGAGCCCTCATGAAGCATTTAGATACAGTCCTACTTTTCTCTTACGCTAATTTCTAAAAGTAACAGGAATATAATTCCTTGTCTTCTTTCAGTTTCACAACAGTTTTTGAAATGTCAGCCAGAACACCTCCGTGAACTCAACCTCAACCTGACCTATTACTCTCCACTTCTAACCAGGAAATGATTTGATCATTCCATTATAATTCAACAGCAACGGCAAACTAACCACCCTTATCCTACCTAATCGAAATATATAACACACCGTGCACATCGTACATGTCGACTACTTCTACCCTTGGGACTATGAGATAGAATAGGTTCAAACACTTGATAAAAGCAGATAGGGAAAACAATCTATACCCTAGCCGATATAAACAAAGTATGTATCACTGCATCATCCTTATCTAACGGCCGTACACGACGGTTAAACATTTGTCCGCAAGACTTACATGGTAAGATTTCTGGAGACCGGGGGGAACGAGGAAGGGTAAAGATATTCCCCTCCAGACATGCAACAAATCCAGAGTTTTTACTGCTAAATCACGAGGTATGATATGGTTTAGTTTAGAATCTGTGGACTAAGTATAATTCTGGTGGATAGACACGTGTTAGGATGGGAAAAAAATGAAAAAGAGAAAACTGTCTTTTCTAAGGGAATCTCGAGAAAAGGGGGGAGCTATGACATCATCGATCTTAGGGATGAAAATGGAAAGGGGAGGGAAACGAACTCACTGAGGCAAGCGAAGGGTGTTGGTGGTAGAAGCATACGGAAACGATTGAGCACTGGATGTGTGTTGAAGAAAGGAGAGGTGTGTAGAAAAATTCGTCAAGAACCCCAGAAATTTGAGTCTTTCCCCATGTAATTATTAGATATATGATATATGATATATCGGTACGGAATTCCAATGTAGCCAATGTTCTGAATGTAATCTTAGCTTTTTAAAGATTGCAGGCTCGGGAGAAAGCCATCATTCATTCTCTCGTCGCCATCTCCAACTTCAAGTCACTTAAGTAGCGAGAAATAGACGGCCACATGACAATAATACACTATTTAAACGATATTCCGGAAGAATAAGATTCGAGACGATGAACCTGTAAACCAATGGTGCAAAATGCGACATCCGTTTGTCTGAAAAGAATAGGAACGCCCACACACCACTATGATGAAAAAAAAAAAAGCAAATAGGGCACGTTCACGGGATTAATTGCTCTTTTAACATGGAACGTTTATGACCTGAAGCTCTCAGCTAGTACTGTATTCATACCATCCAGTGTTCAAGAATACTCCCAGCATTGACTGATATGGTCCGAAGGCTATCAGGATGTCTAAATCAACAATTCCACCAAACTCAAACATTACGAAAATCTGATCTCGAAGTCTCGTCATACTGTCCCAATATAAACATGTAACCATTCAGATAAACAGAAACTAGCAATCAGCATAATTGGACAGGAACTGAATGCGCAGAAATGAAACTTTCATTTTCTAGATGGATGTGAATCCAAGGTAATAATCTCTCGCTGAGGGTCCATGCTGCCTCCGTTCTATAAAACGCCATGCCGTCTATATCTATACCCAATGCCCGTTGCACCGCCGACCCGTAGGTGGTGGTATAATATCTATGTCCCACGGGAATATTACCCAACCCATTCCGATAAATTACAGTCCAAATACGATATATACTCACGCCGCTCAAGCCTCAACCTTTTGCTTCTGAGCCTCGTTGACACGCTCTCCCCTTACTGCAACCTCATTCGGCACCGTCGCGGTGGGAACTACAATGATTTCCTTCTGTAAAGTCTCGATATTCGCAGCCATCTCACCCTCCACTGTTCTATTCAGAAAACTTAAATATGTCTGCCAACCAATCGCAATGACTCCAGCGAAAATACTTCTATATTCTTGTGGTATCCATGCGAAACTGACTGCTGTGACTGCGGGCCACAGTTTGATACTATTCATCATACTGGTTGGCACAGTTCTCTTAACACGCTCGACAACGTCCGGTAGGCTATCTCCTGATAGTAATGATTGCATGCCGAAGAAATAGCTGTTAAAGATAGGGGTGAAGAATATTTGGTTGACGCTGACTTTCGTGGCGAGGGAGATGGCCTTCGAGGAGTAATTGAAATTGTTGGAAAGGAACATGAACCTTTCATCTGTTAGTCGTTTTCTGCTTCTGGCCCTCATCATAAAAAGGGCAAATAGGAGAACCAACCATTTGTAAGATGGAATACTACTCCCCATACTAATAACCAATGCTCTCACGGTACGTTTCCAATCATAGTCATCCCCGCATATGCTTTGCGCCGACAAATCCCCAAGAAAATATATCACCAGCGAACTGCAGAATTGTGTCGTATAAGGACGTTTCCGTTGCGACCGACCGTATGCCTGAAAGGATCGAGTCAAAGGACCGAGACGTTGCCATAATGGCAGAGTCGCAATAGTCGCAGGAATCGGAATCGCCGTGCCATTCGCAGAGTTTTCTGACGAGGGGTTCGAACGAGGCGAAGGGGTGGAATTATTGGAGAGGTGTCTTTTCGAAGTGAAGTTTGTTTGATTCCGATGGGTTGGAAAGTGCGAACGTCGTAGCACAGCTCGACCGGTGGTTTTAATAGTAAAGACAGCCATGATATGCAAGTGATTATTATCGTCGTATGAACATGTTTTGAATAGAAATTTGTTGTTTGAAGTGAAGATGTTTCGGATTTGATAACTTGGAACCTTGGGAAGAATCCGATGGGGCCGAGAACGTTGTCGGTAAATGACAACGGAACGGTAATAATACGGAAACGGGTAAGGCTAAGGATTTTCATGGAACGAACGAATCAAATGCATGAACTTTGCAGATCTTTAAGCACGCAATTACCTACTTAGTTAACTATATCAGGGGTTTAATTTCTATTTTAAGAATGGATATTCTTGGCATTTTGAAATGTCGACGACTAGGTAGGTACAATGAAAACCCGTAGAAATGATTCTATTATATACCTATTTCGGCAATAAATTCGCCAGTTTTCCTATAATTTCTATGCAATTAGTTAGAGGAAGGAAGGCTAATTTGCATTTCAGACGCCTAGACGAAGAATCTCATGTATCCGGAACGGAATAATAATTATGCTGGTGGTAAACTTATCTGTAATGTTTATTGGGTCACGCTTTTGAACTTGCATCGACGCACAAGACATATCAGGAACGCTACAAAATATCATCATCTATCAATTCTAGTATAACATACAGCCCTGTCTTTACTGTTCTCTAAAGTATGCCTTACTGTATGATGAATATACCAAAATATCTTCTTTTGCAGGAGAGTGTTGATCCGAGTATTATATTTTATGTACTACAGACTACAGTATTGGAAATAGTGTGCGGGGAGAAGTGTCTTCTGTCAGAGAGGTGTAAAGACATGAAGGGAAACTTGGAAATGTTTAGAACTTCTAAAGATAACGAATAGATAATCTCTAATGCTATCTATGTATGCTAGAGTTAAAAGTTCAGACCAATTGTCCCTTTTTCAGTAACCAAACTAGCCTGTTAGGGAGGAAATGATTAGCCCTTACCCTTAATGCCGAGACAAAGATCTTCAGATTTGTCTTTTATCAAGTTTTGCTTCTTCCCCTGAGAAACTAGATATTGAAAAGGAGTTTAGTATATTCTGTATTGAATGATTTTTAAATGATATATAATCCTTCCCTGTAAAACTAATTCAAATTCCACAGAAACTAAATCGAAATATCGCTGTGGGTTTAAACTATACTCGATTAGCAAAGTTTCATTCAAACGTATTCTCATCATAAAGAAATTCTGATGCAGCACGAGGTGGAAAATATTCTTGAAGTTGTCATTTAGTCACAGATTGATGATCTCCGACGATTCGAACATACACCACAAATTGAACTTATGTTTGGAGAAAACAGAATGGATATGTGCCTTGCATAATCAATATAAGTTTATAATGTGAAGATATTGAAGTAAGATCGGTATAATATAGAATGTTGGTAAATTAGACTGATACGTCCTATATCGCTACAAGTGAAGTGAAATGAATGTGGCCTTGGATACATAAGTATCTTTGTGGCAATTTGCAAAACTGACACCTGTCTTCGAGTATATCTGTAATTGTCATCATATTCATCATGTATAATGGTGAGTGACTTTTTAAGCCGTAGCCCGTTCTGAACTGAAAATGTAAATGAATATTGTAAACGTGAACATAAACAACAAGAAAATAATGAATGCTGTGATTTAGGATATCAAGAAACACAAAGTTGCATCCTGCAAACCTGCAAGCCAGGCGGAATGAGGCCAGATTCTATGATCAGAATATAATGTAAAGATTGGGAATTGAAAAGACGGGAGAAATGGAGAGTAGGTCAGTAGAGAACTAGTGAAATCACTCAACTATGAGATAAAACCAGTCCCAATTCGACCATCTTTGCACTTTACTAAATTATCATTGGACAATTTCTACTTAGACTGGAGTCACTGGACATTAGTTTTTGCGATCACCGGCTATTGATTAGGGTCTTGGCATGCAATACTTAAGGACCCCTTCCCCCAACATATCTTTCTTCACTTCATTTCCTTCAGCCCCCTCGCCAATACACCGACACACCGACACACCGAAGACTTGGACGAAAAGGCGCGATGGAAGGGGAGGAGAATCCAACCGTATAGCATGCAAACAGGCGGGTTTGTTCGGGTCAAGTACGGTTGGTGGCAGGAGACCCAGGTTGCATAGCAGGCAAATAAGATTTATTTGTTCGGGTCAAGTGCAGTCTGGTGGTGGAGGGTTGGATGGAGAGAAATTGGGAGGGGGGAGGAGAATCCAATCTGCAGGGCATGCAAACGGGCCGGTTTGTTCTGGTCAAGTGCAGGTTGGTAGTGGAGGGGCACCCGGACCGTTAGAGCATGCAAATAAGACTTATTTGTTCGGGTCAACTGCGGTCCGGTGGAGGATTTGGCGAACGAACGAACGACCGACCGACCGAACGACCGACTCTCTGGATCCAGGAATGTGGGGACTTTTGGCTATCGCCGGGGATTGACAACCCTCGGCAAGTTTCTGATGAAAACCGGTTCTTCGGAGCATAGTTGAGGAAACTTGGATTTTCCCGGCATAACACTGTCGCTGGGAGGGTCTCATTGTATACCTGGCTCGTCTGGGGTATGAAGAGGTTCTTGAGTAGAATATTTCACGTTATGTAATAAACTTTTAATGCACCATATTATTTCACATGATGAATTGACTTGTAGGATCATGTGCCTCTTATAATTTTTCACTGGGTTACTTTGAGCTTGGATTTTCTTTCGTTTGAATTAGACTTCAGATTAGGTATATGACTAGCACTACAGAGATGAAATAACAGGGATATCCTGCTCTAGGTACTACAGATATATTATAACGATTGGTGAGATCCAGGTTTGACTCGTTTGAGATTCTATTGATAGTGCAGTAGCAATATACTAAAAGATCTAGTAATTAGCTCTTTATTTTGCAAAAATCGAGGAGCTTTTCCATTTTCTTTTTCCGTTTCCACTTCTACTTTCACTTCAAATCTTCAAAGGTAAGTGATATGTGATTCTTCAGTAAATAATGCTCATGCTAGGTAAGTTTCTTTGGGTTTTCCACTCGTTTTCCCGTCTATTCTACTCCTTCCTCTTTGTTTTAGTAGTATATCTTCAATCTTGGTGAAAGGCTGACAGTTATATGGTGATAAATATATAAAGCTAATTGGAAGGACCGGAAGGCTCACCAAGGACTAGAGAATGTACAAAACTAATTAGAAAACGTACGGAACGGAGAAGAGCATTTAGGCTTAGTTTGGCTACCACTAATTCACATACCCCTGCTTGGACGTGTGGGATGATTCTACTCTATGGTATATACCCGAACCAAACTAATACCGCAACTGATGGGTAGAGCAGGATATTCCTGTTATTGTACTTCCAAAGAGCAGGCTCTCTAATTTGGTGTTGCATAAACATACTATGTTATATACATTCATCATTGCAATTACCATTTCTAGTTAGCTTTTTATCATAGTCTAGATTACAATCACCCTCTTTAACCCTCTGCTTAATACCAATCAAATAAGAACTGTATATTACACGCAATCACGACTTTGGATCGCGCTTCTCTTTGAGCCCACATTTATGACTATTCAACCCCCAATCAACATCTCACGTTCCACAATCCCACGAAAAACAAGTTGAAGTATTTTTTCTTCATCTGGGGTTGGGTCCGCACTGCGGACTCAATGAGATATCCTAATCTCTCCCGGAAGTGGCGATCGAGATGGAGTAACAGTAGTGGGAAGCTAAAATAGGGGCTAAATTAATCTTCGGTTAATGGTTGCTTAAGTAATCCTGCCTCGATGTCCACGAACTATTGATTAATATCTCATCATTTCACATGATCTGTTGAACCCCATTAGTCAATACGAGATCTTGATCAATACGCTGTTAGGGATTAATATGGCAGGTGCGAGTCTAATGGCGCTAAGGACTATATAGCCTCACTCTAGATCATAAGAATAAAGACACCCTCTCCACCCCTACAACCTTGACCTCTTTAACGCTACCCTATTGATCAATGTTTTGAGACTAGTAGCTTCGGATGTCCTATTGATCAATAGACTCTTTCACTACTGAAATATTAAAGGATAAGCAACGGAACTGCTTTTGAAATGCATATTGAAGATGATTAAAAGGATAGTTTCAGGATTTTGATCTCTTATTCTAATTTATTCTTAATCCGTTATTCAACTTTTTTATTAATAAAGAAGTAGAGTGTGAAGTAGATTTTATGTATATTCTTTTTGCTTTAATCTATTTTGTATATGGCTATTATACCCCTCAAGGCCTTTCAAGCAAATAGTACTTCGTACATCCACACTTTTTAACATTTCAGTGGCGGGGTAGATACATTCATAAATGGATCCGTCGAAGCTACTAGCCTCAAAATATTGACCAATGGGGTGGCATATTGATCAACACCTTGTATTGACTAATAGAGTAGCATATTGATCGAGAGCTCGTATTGACTAATGGGGTTCAAAAGATCTGCATCGAAAACTTAGCTAGTAGTAGTGTATGTTAGAGAGTATAAAACCTCTTCCCCCTACATCCTTCTCATATTTCTTTTATTTTTTCCTTATTAGACTTCTCAATACTGGACTTTGTATACTGGACTCTAGTTTTTTTTTCTCCCATTCTTTTCTATTGGATACTGGATACTGGACTTTGGCCTCTATTCTTTTATTGGACTCTGGATATTCCCCTCTTTTCTCACCTCTATTTCAATGGATTCTCCCCGATTACTTTAAAACACTTGGAACTTAACTTATCTATTTTTAGAATCATACTAACCAGAAACTACCTCCCCTTACTTTTTTGGACACCAAACGACAAATCTTTCTATCTCCTTTTGGACCTACCTGGCTTCTTTTCTCCCCACTCTATTCGGATGGACTACTCTGGAACTCCTTCTCTCTCCCCTCTTTTCATTGCATCTGCTGACATGTTGGTAATGTGAAGAAGAGAAATTCCCGGGGGGGCCATCTGTTATTTCCCATTGGATTCCGGAACCTTACCCCTTCGAGCCATGATGCTACGTATACGATATATTTACATTCCGATTATCGGTCCAATTTTATCAGGAGGATGCCTCCGGACTACTAGCGATTATAGATCTGAACTTAAGTTGTTACCGGTTTAAAATTTAACCCGTTTTGGGTCGAGAAAAGTCATGAAGTTTGAAGCTAGGATAGAAAATTTGGAAGCTTTGCCACGTGCAAACTGACACTGCTAGTTACAAATAACATAATTAGATATGGATTCTATTCCTAAAGCTCTCTAAAAACTGCCTCTAGGCATCATGGCGTCGTAGGTAGCTTACTACGCTATCTAAATAATCACCGGATGAAATTTCCAGTTGCCTCAGATATGCACCGGCACAATCGGCATCCTCTCTTCTTTTTCGATGGTCAAGTGCATCATTGAGGTTACTTGACGAAGTAGGCGTGGATCGCTAATTTAAGTTTTCTCGCTTAACGTTTTAGGTTAGTGGCATGACTGAATGGAGACATCACGCTTCATGAACGACTACCTACCTAGGTAGGTACTGACAGAGACTATCGAAACGATCAGATGACACTTCTAGGATAAAATTTAGTGCGATATAATTGTATCTAACCAAAAACAGAGCAATAATTACTACGATCAGAAATTCTAATACGCTACGAATCAAAGTCCGGGCGTCACGGTAGGCAAAACTGCCTTAGACACCTATTATTCTTCAAGCCACCAAACGCGATCTAAAGTAATCGTGCCTTTTCTCTTCGGCGTTTGAAAAGAAGAGCCAATATTTGAGATTTGCATATGACGCATCATTATCCATCTACTCGATATTCTCCTTCTCCTCAACAAACTAGTGTATCAGTCCACTTCTACTGCAAGAAATTCAGTGTACAATTCAAATCCAGATCACCGGCTTTGGTATCGGGAATCGGGATTTTCTGTCAAATTTCCGTTGTGAGATTTGTTGGTTCGGAGATACTCACCATCGCGTAGAGGAATCTGGCACGAGCGAGATGGTTCTATACTATCTTTTTAATACATAGCTTCTGGCGGCACGAATTAAAAAAAGTTATCATGTCACATTCATCCATGGATTTCAGCGTATGATTAAATCACATGAGCCAGATGTTTATCAGGAAACCAAAAAATCTGCTTCGACAGAGAATTTGAAAGGTGCATGGAATACTTTCATGGTGATGAGTTGGTGGCTTTTATAATTAGATATAGTATTGCGAAACAGTATTAGAGTATTGGTTTTCAAAGCTTCTCAAAGATAAGGGTTTCTCCGAGCCTGCTCCGACCCTTGTGTATGTATTATACTTTTGGAGCTATTCTGTTTAGTACAAAACGTTTTCGGTATGTAAAGGTGGATCATTTTTGCCCCCCTCGAATCCACTAGAGGTTTCTCACAAAAATATTGAATGCGCTCACGATTCCATTGGTTCTCTCAATATGATGACGTCAATTTCGATATGGCTCAGATATGCAACATATTCAGAGTGACAGGTCCAGATGAGTCCAGATCTGGCACGGCTGAAGAGACCTCGGAAATCCTAAGTACCGATCAACGTCTTCTCGGATTAGAACAGCTATACAACTAAAATCTGCCAATCAGACTGCTGGAAGTAGGTACCTTCTTGAGAATATGTTATACATGTTTAGAAATATTCAACTTTTCGGCCATTAATTTTAGCTACGATAAATTATATATCCATAAAGCGAAGGGTATTCAATTGCTAATATTAATCATCTGTCTTTTGTCTAGCCTTGTATAAATTGTATTGTCCCGTTTTGCTGCTTGATGGCAATGGTTGAAAAGGGCCAATTATTGGAAAGACTGAGATAGCGATGGCCTCAATGCTCAGTCTCATCATCACTCTTCATGGCATGTACAGCGAGTAAATCTTCAAATTTGATGGGTCTATCTTTTCCGCTCCTTGGAGGCACATTACTGGAAGCTTTTGGGGAACTTTTAGATTATTCGTTTGGCTGGAGACAATGTTATGTTTACTCTAGATACTGAAATCAATACGATATAGATTTTTTGAGCTGAGTCAATCATTAGTTAAATTCTCCATTACTTGCATTAAGCCACATTAATATAATTAATAAATAAGCTCAGGAAGAGGAGACAGAAATTTATTTGATAGTGGTGTGGTAAATCTCAAAAAAGACTTCATCTCAGAAGTGGAATGGGAAAGAAATTTTGGTTGTCTTGTAAGTTATCGCTCATTCCTAATTGAACACGCGCCTTGCAAATCCTGCAAAAAGAGGCTTCAATTTTATATCTGAATAAAAGTTCCATCACCAAGACTATTTCTGGCTTTGAGTAGGAGGCATCTGACTCCCAACTCTCATTTTTATTTGGATACATGCGACGCCTACAAAATGGATACTTCACGGAAAGCGACAGTATTCTAGATCGACGAGAGCGAAACTCTACAATGGTAGCGAGTAACAGCGAGAATGGCGAGGCAATTTGGGGTATCTATAAGCAAGTGAGTAGTCAGAAGTCTGGAATCTAATTTGGGAATTATTGCATATCTGCAATTCTGATAATACGAGCGCAAAGTGGTAACTGCGTTCTAGATTTTCTAAGTTTAATATACGACAATTATTTTTCTTTCGCAACGTTGACATTGAAGATGTTATCTATTCCTTACATCGTCGCACTTCCTGGTAGGTAATTATAACCATATCCCCTTTTGATTATCAAACAAATCCATGGATAATGATAATGATAGATCATGAATAGTGGGCTTTGATACTTGAAAATTTGGTTCTTATACTCAAAGACTTAAGGTGGAATTGAGGATGAGGAGGACTTGACGATAAAGGAATATGATAGGAGGGACTTTGAAATGTCGGCGTCTTTTAACAATTGATAGGGAAGTTCTCAATATAAAGAGACTCTTCCCGTACTATTTCCCTTTCCAACAGCAGTCTTCAATAAGGAGTAAATAAAAAAGATCAATTCCATTAACAAGAGCCTCCACTGCACCAAAGTATGCCCAAGTAGTACCGTTTCCCCTTTCTGAGAATCCAGGAAAGGTCGATGAGAAAATCCAAGGACTGGACTGGCTCACTAATATATCTAATAAAACTATAAAACTATGGCAAAATTCTGTGATAGATGCTTATTGTATTATGTAAGGGATTAAATCAAATGTGATTATATACATTCACCGCTCAATTGTGCAATATATATCCAAACAACCGTGTATACCGTATCCAAATTTAAAGCTTCGGCTTAGCGTAGTTGGTAGGGTGCTTGCATCCACCACATTCAATGTGGTTACATACGGGGTTTGGCTACTGTCCTCTTCGGAGGGTGGGGAACGGGTGTTGTAGCGTACGTCGAAGCAGCTGGGTGTCCCATTCCCAAGGAGGTCGGCCGTCCCAAAGTTCTGCCATTTTGCTCGTTGGATTTTTTGTTTCAAGCTTCTGCTTTTCTGTTTTGGGGATAAGTGGGGCCACCCAAGTAAGATGAGATGGATGATATACTATCATCTAGTCTTTTGGTGGCGAATATCGTATGGAAATGATATGTAGTCATTCATGATGCAGGTTGTGCTGACTGTACGTACTTGTATGTTCTCTAATGTTCGCGGTGAGATAGAATGATTTCAGGTTGTGGGAGTTATTTATGGGGGGGAGAGGGGGGGAAATATTTATAACGATTTAACATATATATGTATCTTCCTTGAAGGTAAGAGATAAACTCACGCCCTCAAACAATTAAAACCACAAGTGCGTGAGCTATGTAAGTAAGTGCAAGTTCAAATAAGCTAATTCAAATCGGTGGCTCCAGTGATTGAGGAGGGAAAAAAGAGAAACTGAAGGAGGGATGGGGGCACAGGAAGATAGGTAGCTTTACACCATAACAACTTTTATCTCCTTCTACTATTTAGATACAACCCATAAATCTTTTACCAACCGAACTGGTATTTGGTATAATCATTCAGTTTGTACGATGATCAACTCAATCCTAATATCAAGATTTAAATAGCAAGAGAGCAAAATGGATAGGAGGGTAGAAAGACGAGAAAAATCAAGAAGAGTAGTCTTTATTCTTTACCATATTGAGTCGTAGAAACTTCTAAGAACCAAAAGAATGATAAATTAGTAAATCTCGTCATATCAATGTCCCTGCTGTGAATAGAGAGCAGTGCAGCTTGGCGTGGATTAGGGAAGAAGTCCTTATAGAGGGCTCAGCTATTTTGTCAATCAGGCTCGCGAGTGTTATATTTTCACTATATACTTAAAGTTCGAGGATTATGCCAACCATCAAATATCTATGAGACCAAGACTTTTATACAAACTTATATGTATAGATTGGGTTCACATGGTGTGGTGGTGGTGAAGTATGAAGTCGTTTATGAGGAAGTGGTATAAGCGCGTTAGGCGCCGATTCCCCATATGTTTCACATTATTACCAATCTAACGGTCTCCGGCCCCACATTCTCAGTAATCATCCTCAGCTGCTTAACAACTCCATGAAAAGAGGCTCTGAGCTCAACATATCTATATCTAATCAATTGCTCTTCACTCGTTTTGCTACCCATTAACATCTGCTATCTAACTTCTAGGGTTTTCTTCCTTTCTCGTCCTCTGACTATCTTGTCGCACACCTCATGCGCCTCCTTCATCGAGCCACAACTCTATTGAACGCCGCCTGCCATCAATACAGTAATATCTTCCAACCTACCTGTCCGGCCCCAATCACCTCATTTACAGCCATGTCGACCTCAGCCTCCAGCCCCCTCGCTCCGGTGGTAGCTGTCTGCCACGGTGGTGGTCCTATGCCCGTCCTTAATGATCCCGGCCATGCCGAGCTCATCAAATCCATGACTACTCGCGTTCCTGAAATACTCGGCATCTCACCCAATTCCTCCTCTACTTCAAAACCTCCAAAGGCTATTGTATTGGTTACTGCGCACTGGTCCGAGACGCGTCCCCACATAAGCAGCGCTCAACACCATGATTTATTGTATGATTACTCTGGATTCCCACCCGAAACATACAAGTTGAAGTATCCTGCACCCGGAAGTCCAGAAGTAGCGAAGGAGGTATTTGAGCTATTGGAGGGGGCAGGTTTGAAACCTGTATTAGATGAGAAGAGAGGTTTGATATCTGGTTTCCGTAGTTTCGATTTATATCACTGACTACAAATTTTCAAAAGGCTGGGACCACGGCGTGTTTATTCCTCTCCTTCTTATTGCCCCCGCAGCGCAGATTCCCGTCATTCAGGTTTCTGTCTTGCGATCCAATTCTCCCGCTCAACATTATGCCATGGGTCAAGCTCTTGCACCATTGCGCGAACGTGGTATCGCCATTATCGGTAGCGGCATGCCGACATTCCATAACCTCCGGCTCATGTTCTCCGGTTTTGCAAGTACTCCTGAATTTATAGCACGCAATAAAGAATGGTCTTATCGCTTGACGGAAACATTAAAAATATCCGATGCTGAAGAACGGGGTAAAAAACTTGAAGACTGGAGGAGCTGGATTGGAGCAGAGGAAGCGCACCCCGAAAGGGGTCAGGAGCATTTCTTGCCTCTGATTGTATGCGCGGGTGCTGGAGGCAATGAGCCGGGAAAGGGGTGGCACGATGATGTTATGGGGTCACCACAATGGACATATTATTGGAATTGAGGATTTATGTCATTACTTTCCAATAGGATGGTAGAGCAGTAGCAATCGGAGGCATCAGTATCATATTTTTCTTTCTTTGAATGAAATGGCGCTTGAATACGAAGGTAACGGTCATTTTGGTCGAGATTATAAGCTCTTTCAGGGTATACACGCTGGAAGGCCCTATAACCAGTCCACATTTGGCCGTGATTTTCAACTACCCTATAAACTAACGCTTTGATAGGCTATTAGAGCCTATACTATAAAAGCCTATAGGCTCGCTAAGCTTATATGAGTCCCTACACAAGCCAGCCATATATACCCTATAAACCAATAATAACTTATAGATAATGCTTAAATAAGCTATCAAAGCCTAAAGCTTATGCCTAATTAGGATTAATCTACAGGGCTATTGAAAATCACACCATTTATAGGGCCTTTCAGTGATATACCCTGAAAAGAGCCTATAATCTCGACCAAAATGACCGTTACCTTCGTACTCATCAGCCTCAAAGTCCAAAATCTGCTCGAACAATGAAAATAGTCAATAAGAACATCCGGGATTGATAGCGAACAATACTATATTGGTATGCATCAGAATTACCAGTCCCTCCACCATACACTCCATCATCATTATTTCCATTTTTCACGCTGCTTGATGTGCTCGGAATTGCAAAATGAAGGTGTTGGGAAGAATGATATAATGAGCCACAGAGACTAGGATTGGAAATGAGGATCCATAAGTAAGACAAGATCTAGAACTCAAAAAGGATGAAACGGCATCTAAACATCTCTAATGTCGACGAAAGCTAAAGAAAAGTTAGATAATATATCGGTGTCACTTACCTCGATACGAAAGAGCCATTCAAAAAAATATTCCTCAAACCCAACCCCCTACATGAATCCGTGGGCGCACCGGCAGAGGAAATAGCATATTCGATACAATGCTTCTGCCACATAGTCGTCCGTCCCGAAATATGCCATGCCATTCATACGGAATATTTGCGCTCACAGTCAAATTCTGAAACTTCGACTTTGAAATAGCCGCACAACCGCTATGTTGATCGAGCAGCCCGCTGCTGTGGAGACAATCATCGCTGCCAGTAAGCTTACTCGGATCTCATTTGAAGCCTCGGGTGACAAATATTCCCAAGAGGGCTTTGTAGTGCGTATGGCCGATCTCGAGGGAAGTTGGGGCGAGCGATGCGAGGACTGGGATTGTGCTGGTTGTGGATGGTGGAAGTTTCTGTGCTGATTGCGAGGTAGATCGTGCTAATGTCGCACGAGAATGTTGTGGATTTATCGCTTCCAAATGTACTTGAAAAAAAAGCGAGAGCCCAGCCGTCGCTACAGGCGGAATATGGTGTTGGCAGAGTTTTCAGGGAATATACCGTACCTCTTGCGGCAGTTGTGGTACCAGAAGTGATTGGTGGGTTTGGGTTGAGGAGGCTTTGCTTCATATTTGGGTAGCTGGGCTTGCTACAGATATTGATGCGACGTATGATTCGGTATTATCAGTCATGGCTACAGAAAGTACGACTGCTGCATCTCGTACCAGGAGATATCGGCAGTATCTCACCTAATTTCCTCACTAGATTATTCACTATGAAGACCCGGTCAAAGAAGCTTAGCAGGCTGTTATGGTGGAGCACGATATTGTGATGATAGATGTGGATTTCGTACTCACACCCAAGGGTTGGAAGATAGAATATGGTGTATCACGGTCACTACTTGTCAGAGTAGAACAAGCACTCCTAGAGCTGGTTAATCCGCTGGTCTTGGAGTCTGTATCCGAAGAAGTGGAAGTGGTAGGCTGGCGAGTTGGCCCTGCTGAATCATAACCCAGGATCTCCCGCAGAATCAATTGTAATCGATGGCATGTTTCTTGGAAATCCTGAAGGGGGTTTGACTCCAGATGATGGAGGGGTAATTTCCAAAGTTTAAGAAATAGTGTTAGCTTGGTCTCAAGGGGTATCTCTTCCAACTCTCGAATATACCAGTTATTCCAGGAATGAAAACTCCAAAATCTCAACCTATTCCTGGAGAACAAAACCAGAAATGTACCGAGTGAATAATTGGCCAACCATACGAACCATGAGTCGCCTGTGTTAAAGCAGGAATGGGAGTCATCTCCATAATTCCCATCCAAATTGTGAGTATTGTCTACTATTGCTGTTGTCCATCAACACAAATACAAATTTCTTCAAAACAATCTGCAAGTTTTCATTATTGTAATGAATGCTGCCAATCGTCAATGCATTAGCAAACAGAAATAAGACGGGGTCCTTCTGTCCCATCCAAGTCTGTCCGCTCCCATCAGGTTTGAGAAAGCCAAGCATATCGAATCTGGCTTGGGCAAAGTCAACTTTGTTGTTCATTCTCGGAATTGTCAATTCTTTACGTGATTCACGATAAGCATCGAAGAAATGGCCAAAAGGAAAGGCAAAAGAGATCTTAGGGCTCATGGCTAAATAAGAGGGGCTGAAGGTCTTGATGTCCCCAGGAGGTGTACCAACTTATGAAACAGAGTGTAGGTAAGTTGAATTATTCGCCAAAGCTCTAGAATCGTATCTCGTCATCAAATTACAAATGACATGTACGTTAAGAGGGAATCAATTCCGTTCGAGGACATCTATCCCCCAACAGCGTAACACTGGATTTTCCCAATAGTAGCAGTATTTATGTCCTTTTAGTTTCCAAAGAGCTTGTATCATCGATTGCCCAAACGATTCCGAAACGAACGAAGCTCAAAAGGACTTTTGAATAGCCAATGTCCATATATCTAAAGCTCTAGGGCGGATCGTTCCCTTACCTTAAATAGCCCAGGATCGAGAGAGAGGTACTTGCAATACCTATCTTTTCTACGTCTTCAAGACCCTGAATCCCCGATCAATTCTTTTGATTATGAGAATCAAATTCCTCCATGACACAACAACTCGCACTTGCAAGACAGAGAAATCCCGCCCTCCAGTCTCGTTCTACCCTTTCTCCACTCGACGCGGATATCTGGATGCTTTAGGTTTTTCCGCTCGACTATACCTCTGGGTCCGTACTCTCTATACCTTGATGATACCCATGCTTCCGCGACTTCACTTCAGACACAGGCTTGGATTTAATGAGATCTCCTTTCCCTTGTCTCTTTGTCGACGATACGAGATACCCAGAAAGTTCCTCTCGATACCCAACTCCGCAGTGTGCTTCGCGGATGCACGTCTTTTCATTTGCTCGATGGACAGGCACGTCTGAGGATGGCTGTGGAATGGGTGTGGGATCGGGGTTGACTATCGAACGCTTCCTGTTCTTCCTGATTTTGACATGCGATGCATTATTTGTGGAAGACTTAGACGATGCCGATGTTAACAATCACCTCAATCAACACAGCAGCCAGATTGCTATCAAACCTCCTTCCCACCATTCCACTAGCACTAACAATCTTGCCCATGTAGCCCCAAGTAGCCCCGACTACCTAGATAGAGCCCACACAACAGTATATTTCCAAAGAACAAAACAACGCATCACATCCCCATCCCCATCCCCATCCCTACCATCCATCCCATCATAAAGCCCTTGAACAACCATCCCTTACATACAACCAGCGCAATAAACAACACAACACCACCGCTAGCACATCAGAAGAACCTACCAAGTCACCTTACACTCCAATAGTCACCATATCCACCCAGAGTCCCCAATTTGTAGAAAAGATCACCCCAAATAAATGTATGCACGTGAGAATAGGCGACGGCGTGAGAGGGCTGCTCCTTTGCAAGCAGCGAGCGAATCGGTTTTGACAAGGTTGCATGATTATATAGAGTTTATTAGTAGAGCATAATGCGAGGAAGAAGGATTCCTTCGGCAAAGACAGACGCTTTAGAGAAAGAGAGAGCGATCATATGGCGGCCTTTGGATGCAGTTTTTGTGGAAATCGCTACACACCCCTGATCATCCTTATTCTTTATTCCCATCCACCAATCACCAATCACCAACCTCTTGACCACTAAGAATTATTCCATCACCAAAAGTCACGCTATATTCAAACACTCTCAATCATTGGATTTATACGATTTCTTTGTATTGTAGGTATCTCAAGGTACGGTATAATTGCATCATCGATGCCATCTGTAGTAATAGTATTCATAGGGCCTCCATCCGAATACCCACTTCTATCTCATGGCTTCTATCGCTCTTTCCAGCGCCAGTTCCATCGCTCTTTCCAATTCCAATCGCCTTTTCATCTGCACCCTCTTTCCAATGTACAGAGTGTAATCACACAATAATGATAATAGTGCCTCCAATTCAAACCAATCCAAAAATGCCCGGAAGAATTTTTTAGGTATTCGCGTAACGCCAGACTCCACATCATATTCATATCATTTCATCGTATGCCTTATCCTTATCCTTTAGATTAAAGCACCCTTCTCCCCCAACGCCGGATCTCTTCGGGGAGGAGATCGATTTCTCCGATAACCTTTGTTTTCCGAACTCCATGGCTCCAATTCATCCATTTCTTCATCGAATGAAGGGGTACTAGAAGTACCGGAAGGACTTTGTGTTCTTGTATCGCCTTTGACGAGTCCGAGTCTTTCTTCTTCTGTGCCACCCTTGACGATTTCATCGCTCCCGTGTCGGGAACCGATGCGCTTTCTTTCTGGTGAGCGGACTTCTGGTGTAGGTCCGTCATTTTGTTGAGGTCCTCCGCCTTTTCTGAAAACATTTTGGAATGAAAATTGTCTTTTGGCGGAATGTGGTGGAGGTGTAGGTGGAGCTAGATTGCTAGCTCTAGAAATCGGACGGGGTGGGCTTTCTACAATGGTAATATGTTTGCCTCCTGAACCAGTGTATTCGGTCTTCTGGTCGCGTAAAGCAGCTGGTAAGCCGAAAGTATGATTATCATGAACGAAATAAGCCTCTTCGCTATGCTCGCTTTTGTAGGCATCGCCGTCTCCTCTATATGTGGGAATATCGGTCAAGGGAACGGGATGCGTGGAATTTTGTGCGTTGACGGTGGGATTTGTGCCTGATGAGAGTGATTTGCCACGAGCTACACGGTTGCGAATGGTGCCAAAGATTGAAGAACTAAGGCCAGTACCTGGACGATCTTCTTCGTCGCGATCGTCCTCTGGATCTGGGAAATGTGACATTCCAAGAGGTGGGTGGGCAATAGGCGTTCTAGGGAGAGTTGCTCTGATAGTAGGTGTATGACGCATGGATTCGGGTAAAGGAGGTGCGGCTGAGTCAGTACGAGATCTCATACTATAATTAGCGGAGCCAACAGTGGTTCTACGTCTTCGAAGACCATCCCACTCGACAACTTCGTTTTCACCAAGTGGCTCCAAGATGGACTCTTCATGGAGCCTCTTGGCCTCCTCAATTTCCATCTTTTGTCTTGTTTTGGAGAATTTTCGAACAATAGCTGCTGCTCCTCGAATAGCATCAGCCTTTGGTTCCGATTCTGGCTGTTCCTGTTCGGCAATGGTGCGCATTTGGTCGAGATCGCCTGCAAAAATCGCAGCATCTGGGACGTCTTTGGCGGACTTTGAGAGTTGGAGGAGGACCACTCCCGAACAAATAACGAAGAACCCCATGACGACGGTAATTATAGCGGTTGCGGTTCCTTTGAACCCTCTAAATAAAATCGCAGAGGTGACGATGGTGGAGCTCGTAAACATAACATAATATGTAGGAGTAACCAAGGCCGCGTTAAAGAGATTAAGTGCTTTGTTCAAATATATGATCTCAGTCACCAGTGTACTGACGACGAAGACGAACAAAACGTAAAGAAACCATTGGTCATACTGTTTCGTACCACCGATTTGCGCAACAATTGCAGCTCCCAGGCCTTGTGTCGCAACAACACTAAGACCTCCAATCAAACTGCAGATTGACAAATACACAAGCATGGTTTTCTTGCCATATCGTGGTCCAGCCCATACGGCAAGGAAGATACAGCCGACGATGATTACACCGGCGTAACTTAGAAAACCCGGCGCAATCACAAAATGTTGCATTTCCTGAATTGTCCCCGCAGAAGATTCTTCCGGCGCATTCATTACAATAACCACGGATCCAATGATACATAAAAAGCATCCAACTTTTCCAACCATACTAAGTCGTTCCTTGAGAAATATTGCGGATAGGATAGTGGTGATGACGACACTGAGCGCGCCAAGAGGAGTAACCAAAATTGCATCAACAAATGCATACGCGACAAAGTTGCAGATTTCTCCAACGATCATGAGGGTCATTCCACCCCACCAAAAGCCATTCTTAAGGTAAGCATATCCTTCTCCAGCTGCTTCATTGTATTTCTCATTGGCTTTCAGTAATCCAATCTTCTTCATGACATATGATATTCCAATGAATACTCCTGAAGCCACGGCCAACGAGATTCCAATTGCTTTATAAATCGGAGGTTGAACGGCTGTAGTCGCATCTGTAGAGGAGGTTGTGCCATTCGTAGTATTTGCTCTGGCATATATGATGTTGGCAGCTAGGAGAGCATGCCCGGTTTGATCCATGATGAAGGATAAGTTGGCGGAAACCGCCTAGAAAGGATAAAAGTAGGTAATGGAAGTTCGTAAGTCGTTCAAAAGATCTTCGTAGTTTGTTGGGTATCGAAGAAGATAAATCGGTGGGTGATATTCCTGGATAATTGAGGAATTGTTTGTTTTGAGAAGCTCGAAGCTATTGTTGAGATTGCATGAATTTGGACGGGAAGATGTTTTGGGTCAAGGTTGTTTTGTTGGTAGGTGGAAATCGAAATCGGCAGATCTTTATATCAGATCGCATTAATTCGCAGTAAAGTTTGTTATCATCTCAGTAGAGAGTATTGGGTATATGAGGTCTTTTTGAGCGTATAGAAGGATGATGTTCTTCGAATCGATTGATTGCCGTGCGAAAGATGTAATGTCTATCTAAGACTTGTTATCTGTTACTGATGACAGAAGAAGCGCAAGTAAAACCCAAAATGCGGCGGCGTATTGTATGAATTAATGATTTGGTATCTTTTGTATTTGAACACTTGAATTGGGTATTAAAAGTTATGTGATTGAGAAAAACAAAGTATTCATTCACACTGACTCAAACCAATGGACAATTGATGAAGGAAGTAGTTATTGTTATCGCTTCGTTTTCATGGAATTCTTTGAATCTTCATTCAAATCTTCAAATGTCCAACCAAAAACTTCAATTAAGGAAATAATGAAGTATGAAGTATGAAGCATGAATGAAGTATAAAGCATGAAGCATGAAGTATGAAGGAGAGAGAAAATGTCAAGAGTGGATAAATTGATTGATGATGGATGTACTGATCCGGTATATTCGGATTTTCAAGCTTGCGAAACCATCTAATAATGATCTAGAGAGTGGATAAGGTAAGGCCGTTCGAGAAGGTTAATTTAGTTTAGTAGTAAGTAGTAAGTAGTAAGTAGTAAGTAATAATATAAGTAGTATGCAAGTAGTACCTACATACAGTAGTAATAATACTAAAGTAGGTATAAGAAATCTAAATTAGAAAGTGGCAGCAAATCGAGGGGCTGGCAGCTGGGCGAGCTGGGCGAGCCGGGCAAAGGCCATACATACAATACATACATGGGATATACTAGGTCGTTTGAAGTTTTTTTAAGCAGGTTTTTGACTTTTTCCGCTAGGTACTAGGTAGGTAGTAGGTACGGCATAATCGACCAAAAAGATATGAGGCTGTGTTAGATTTACGATGGGTCTCAGTCTTAGTCTTAGATAGACTAGAAGGAAGTAGTATCAATGTATCATCGACTAATAACACGAGGAGGAGGGGGACAGGATTAAGAAAGCATGTACTCGAGTACAGTACTAGGTATATGGATGATCCAGATAACTCGTTCGAGTCGCCTGCTCTATCAACAGTTATTTAGTTGATGTCATCATCGGACCTCTTCTTTCCTGCTGTCAGAAGATATATCCAAAATCTATTTCCATTGGTATCGAGAGGTACAACGACGAAACTGCTATTGGTACCAAAAACACATCTCGGGATTTTGACAATTCCATCTCATCTTCTACTCCTTACTCCCTCTCGCTGATACTGTCAGAAGATATATCCTCCAGGCTATTCCCATTGGTATCGAAGGGTATAACAATAATAAAACTGTTGGGACCAAACCCATCTCAACCTACCCGATTACAGGATTTTAACGATTATCATCTTTTTATACTCTGTACGGACTGTTGCCCCTTTTATCGGTTATATGGATAGGTTTCATGAGCATTAATCAATTTTGATTGGATAAAGTAGATCAACGACAAGAAAGTCCACTTAAGCCACAAACAATCTATGTACCCCAGTTCGAGCCAGCCCAGCAACGAAGATCAAGCAATCAAGCAACTTGAAGCAAGCAAGCAAGCAAGCAAGCAAGCAAGCAAGATCAAGCTTCAATATCACCCCTCTCTTCCTCATTCATTCATTCATCCATATTCTCAAATCGAATCATCGTGCATCACGATACCTCTCGATATAACAAATGTCTCACAAGTAAAGAAAACTCACCCATCGATCCCTCCCATTCGCAAACTGGTGACAAGAGCAGAGTCCAATTAATACGAGGTTAGGCCCCCAGATAATTCGTGTTATGAGACTTACATCCATCCAATGCGTACCTTAGCTCTCATGCGCAATCGCCTGCTACTGCACGTAGGTCAACCAAACCCCATTCATTACTTTTACCTATCCAAAATCCTATCAACTCCTATCAAGAACCCCCCCCAAGAAAATCTCTGCATCTAAACGCGCAATCCGCAATCCGCAATCACCCAATGTGCAGGGTTCCATCTTTGCAACCCCATATCCTTATCGACCAGCATTCCCTATTTGAAGTTTCCATTTGGAGTTTCGCTATTTTTGCACTGGAGCGCCGAGTACAGGTAAGGTCTGGAGATCTGGATACATTTATGCATATTCTCGAGTGTGATTGTCACAGCATGGCCAACAACCGACCATATCTCAATGGCAAGGCGCGTTCGTGAGTTTGGTGGTTATTACAGGTGACAAGGGAGCTTCATTGGACTTGTTTGGACTGTTTGGTATCGATTTGTATGTCTTCGAGTAAGCTGAGTGATACGATAAGATGTTGTCTTTTGTTTTTGCGGGGAAAGCTTCATGTCAGTACAGGCTATCGCAGGATAGTCAGCTTCCTGGAAACCGATTTTTCTTCTTTGGTTATCCTGTGTACATCAAGCCAAGTGGCCTCGATTTCTGAAGATTAATGTATTGTCGAAACATACAGCATCAATTACCTACATGTTAACCAATAGAAGTCCTCGAGATTCTCGAGATTCAAGAAAATTAGATCACGTGTTAAAGGGCATCAAGTGATGCCTGCGCGAGAAACTGTATTGATCCTTCCCACTCTTCATACACTTTCCTCGGCATCAGAGCGAGCCTTCATACATCCCATCGAAGTTACTCCCCCCAAAAGCTTGGACCCACCAAAAGACCCTTCAAACCCCCTTGTCGTCACCAATACATTCATCACTCTTCCCCTCCCCATTAAATCCTCCTTCCACCAAAACACCCAAGACACGAAATGGCAAAAGGTCAAGTCGTACATGGGAAAACCCTCTCTTAAATGAGGATTTTATTATTGACTGAGGCCTTTCAGGGGTTCACGTTCTATACTTCTACATCCCTGATACCATTAATCCAAGTAGTCCGGATCCAACGAGGCATTCATATTCTTATGATATAAGATTACATCAATGACCTCAAGATCAGACTCTGTTTATATGTAAGTGATGTTTTCACCACCATCACAACTCCTGATATTCGCGTAAGAACTCTTCTCCGGAGTCCATACCACTGTGAAAATTCAAGCAAGAATCACCCACCATACTCCTAATGCAAAAAATCGGCGGCAACTGGCATAACCGTATCATCAAAGAAATATACAGACGGGGAGAGATGCGAGTGAGGAAGCAAAGGACAAAGGGGGAAGAACAGGGAAGGGAGATAGGCAATGGGAAACGGGAAATACAGGGAGAACATCACTTTAGAATATCCTCATCATTGATGGAAATGTTATGGGATTATTGCTGGAAATATCACTATGTATGAAAAACGAAGTTTCGCTGGAAAGGCCTTCTAGTAGAGGAGGAAGTAAAATGAGAAGTGCTATAGTAATATCGATTACTATAAGAAAAGATATGGTTCACTCTAAATACAGGTTTGTCGCCAACTGAAAGCGGAATTTTCCTGGGAAATGTAAGTTGCTATAGATGAGGGCATACCATTAAGAATGTGAGATGTGCATATCACCAGAGAACGCCTACCACTGCGAATAGCATATCGCTGGAAGAAGCATATCACCAGTCATAGCATCGGTAAGTTGTAATATGACTAACATACATCATCATGCAAGCAGGAAATAACATGTCAAAGAAAAGAAAACACTCATATCTCCCAAAATATCAGCTTGGAATTTGGGGATTTGGATATCATATCATATCATATATAATCTCCATCTCGACTCCTCACTCGCGAGACTAACCGACTAAACTAACTAATCTATACTAGAAGACCTAGTAATATAGAGCGCTAGGTCATTAGTGCGAAGCGCGAACTAGAACTACCTAATGGGTAGACCCGATTCTTGAATTGACGGCTGTCATGATATTAATATGCGTGCTTTCTAAGGTTTAATACTTCTTAGTCGTGATAGAGTGAATGATCGAGCATCGTGGATATGGGATTGATATATTTGATGATTGTCGTCGTTACTTTCGCATTTTGACATTTACATTTTCATATGCGTGGTAATGGACACTAATAAACAGTAGACGGTTTTGAACTCTACAGCATGTTGCGATTTACTAATTTTGTAAAAGACCTATGCACTTGTCGTTGGAAATCATGCGTGCCTTTTTTTTTCTGGGGGAGGAGGGGAACTTCTGGTTAGTGATTGGCTACAAGGTAGGCATCCGCGAAGACGATATGCATGTTTTCTATCTATCTCTATCTCCATATCCCTCTCCATATCCATCTTCGCAACCTCAATCATTACAAAGCCCAACACTAGTTCAAACAAGCAACAAGCAACAAGCAACAAGCAACAATCCCAAACACCCATACCGGTACCCCCTTCTAGCTCCATCGCCCCAAATCTAAGTCCCCCAACTCCAAACCATTGCACATCTATGCATTCTCGAAAATGCCATCATAGCACCCAAACAACCAATAGAAACACCCACCCACCAACCAAACCAAACCAAACCAAACCAAACCAAACATATCCTAGGTAGTTTGCCAAAGAGGCACTAAACATCATGGCTCAGCATGCATTAAAGGAGAACAAGAAGATGCGCATCCGGAGCCACGCAGTAACTCCAGCTCTACCTATGCAGTCCACGGGCCTCGCAAAATCTACATACATCCACCCCTTGAAAGAACAAGAAACTAATAAAAGACTCGCTACTCACGACTACTCACGACCAGCTAAATCATCAAAACTCAGACCTGCATATCGAGACCCCCATCGAGCCCTTTGATATAGATATGCTGCACATCTGCCCCATCTCGAACTTGACAGCATGGAATCATCAGAACCAATGGAAACATCCGCACCAATTTTATAGAGGGAAAAGTAAACTTACTTACCAGCCACGGCCCGCTCACCCATCTTCAGTACTGCAAGCCCAAGAAAAAACAAGTTAGCGGGAGAACAAATCTTAGCACTCAATACTACCGCACCCCCAAACTCCACATCAGACCTCGCAGATCACTTCTATTCCTATTCCCCGAATTTTGATAATCACGCT
Organism: Myriosclerotinia duriaeana; assembly: GCA_002162615.1. Taxonomy (NCBI): domain Eukaryota; kingdom Fungi; phylum Ascomycota; class Leotiomycetes; order Helotiales; family Sclerotiniaceae; genus Myriosclerotinia; species Myriosclerotinia duriaeana. The sequence continues at coordinate 739,930 of NGKI01000008.1, forward strand.
AGTTTGATTAAATTACCAACCCCCCCTAAATCCTACCTACACTACACTACTAACCCACCCATTCAAGACCAGACCCCGCTAGACCACCATCCAGCCCTTTAATATCCATTTCGTTGCACATCTGCCCCACATCGAAATTGACGTCATCTTCTGTAGGGAGCCAATGACCTTGCGAGCGCAAAGCATACCTAGATAATCATTGAAAGGACCAATAGACCACCGAGCGCAAATAGTTAGGTATCGTCTAATGTTTTTCCACGTGGAGCTAGAGTGAATATACGTGGCGCTCAACTTTCTTTTGTTGCACGTCTGAAGGACATTTGATATCGATATCGATATTGATATGATATTGATATTGATATTGATGGATGCAGTGTGCAAGAACCAAACCAATAGCGTCCCGAGTAGTGCGTACCCCTTCTGTCTTCTACAGTGTAGGTAGGTATTTGACCTGTGGATCTTGATGAAGATCGGAACTTGCTAGCTATACAGCTATACAGCTTCACAACATAGTAGCAATACTCTACCTAGGTGCCTACCTACCTAAACATCATACCCCGAAACCAATAAACATACCAGTAAACCAAACTAACCCAACCCAACCCAACCCAACCCCCAGACCCAACCCCCAGACCCATCCAGCCCACCCATCCAGCCCTGTCAAAAACTTCACCTGCAGTTGCACAACTGTCCCATCATCAATCCAAACCAACCAATAGATTTCCCCGCGCAAAGAGTTCCTCCGCATTCCTCCATATTAGCTCCATACCAAGCTCGCATGTCAAGACTAATAAGACTAACTTTAAGTGCATACACCACACCTACCTACCATATTCGCTAATATAGTACAACGAGCACCCGGCCGAACAGCGATACCATTTCTGACCTAGTAAACTAAACTAAACTAGATCTCCCTAGACCACTGCTTAACTCCCCAAAAAACACATTTGTTGCATATCTGCCCAAAACACCCCACCATATAGTGTAGTACAAATACATTGTGAGTACAGACCATAAGTGAAGAATGAGAGAGAGAGTTTTGGAGTACAACTGTGTGGGAAAAAAGGATTTGTAAGAGACTTGCAGATCAAGGCAACCAAGTAGATAGGTAACTGGGAATGCCATTGTATAAAGCGTATGCATATCATATGCCTGACACCATTGTGAATATTATAAGTTGTATTTTTGATGGGTTTACTACTGTAGGAAGACACTGACTAATATCAATACCCATCGATCCACCTATTCCTTGCATGATGCATCAGGAAGATCAGAGAATCTTATTAATGCAAACATGTTACCATGATACACGTCGTGTGTGAGCTGTTTAAGAATATCCGATGATTAAAATTTCCTTCATACTGAGCCTTCACTTGGCTTCCGAGCCGGAGCCTCCTTAGACGAATCACCACTTCTTTTCCAGCTCACTCTTTTAGCAAGCTCCGCCCTGACGCCCCATCTTCCTTTATGGGGGGTCATCTGTGGGACCTCCGGACTGGCGCGTGTATATTCTTTCCAGTGCGCACGATAGTAACCGGAACCACGTCCCGAAACACCAAGTGGCAGCATCCTTCTCGTTCCATGAAAATCGACCTGGCCGTCGTTTTTATCAGGCATACCACAAAACACACCTTCGATTGTTCTACCGCCTCGTGTTCGAATATTTATTGTGCCGGTGCCGTTTTCGGAGAACCCAGAGAATGTTCCTCGCCCGTGCCATTTGAATTTCAAAGGACCATCGTGTATGAGGCCATCGACACCAACATCTAAACTAAGGAATCCCTCAACTATGCCGATGTCGAAATATCCCATGACCTTTGCTTGCTGCTGATCTACATGAAGACGAACCATCAAGCCTTTCGATTTCGAAGTCCAATCCTCTTCTATTTCCCTGCTAGTGATGTCGTAAATACCGGTAATCATTCCTACAAACCTCTGTTGATCCCTTTCTGTCCATTCCTCAAGCTGAGATCGGCTACCCTCCGCGGAAGGCGATTTAGTATCCACGCCACCATCGTTTTCAGTATGAGACCTTTCCATCGTAGATCGTGGAGTCGGTGTTCTTGGTATTTCATCCTCCTCAATCTCAGCGTACCCGTTCCATCTATCAATGAACTCCTGGATAGACATGTCTACAAGGCAGGGCCCATGAGGTATCTTGCCGTGAAACTCACAACGCCCGCCCGGAAAACCAACACCCGACATTGCTTCAAAATGACCCCAAATCTTGCCATTGCCAAAGCGGATTTTGCCGACAGTGAATGAGGAATTGAAAGTCTTGTGAGGTATCCTTGAATTTGTTCCACGCCATTTGAAGCGATACTCCCTAGTCGCAGCAATCTCATCATCTCCGTCGTCTGCGTCATCGTTATCATCCCCGGACGATTCACTCGATTCTTTGTCTTTTGCTCGGGCTTCGTGGAATTTCGAGTACTCAATATCGGCTTTAAAATGGTCTTGGCCCGGACCAGGATCGATGACTAGAGAGCCCTTGAAGACGTCCATCTCGAATGTGCCCAAGAGGCGATTATGGTCCCAGATCAGCCGGATACGAGAACTGTATCCCAGACCGGGCGAATTATCCTGCTTGACTTTGTATGTAGCCTGCATATTTCGCATGCGGTCGCGATAGTATTCGTCGTGAAATACCATCGCATTAATGTATTCGTTCTCGCGTTTGCTTTTATTGGCAGCTAAACATTTGGCCATGTTAGGTAAGTCAGCTTTACCAGCTGGTTGGCCATCTCCGGTCTTCTTCTTCCCAATTCCTTTACCGAAGAACATGATGCCTGCTGTCTTTATTGACAGTATCTATTAGAATTGGAAGTTGAAAATATCTAGAGGTATATAAGATGGTGTGCGATGGTTATTTACTTGAAGTACGAGGGTGCCTACCAAATTCGGTATGCTCTAAAGATGGCAACAACACCTGGTACAAGACCGATATTTGCAACTACCATGACTTTCATACTTAAGGTACTGATGACGTTGTTTCGATGTATATTTGCCAAGTGACATTAATAAGTTCGTGGTTGAGTTCCAAAGGTCGTCGCTAAAATGGTTTAACTCTGATTGATCATGAATCTAGATCTAGATTCTGAAAATCATCCTGGACACCCAAGACGCCGACAGCATAATGGACTTTTTCCTGTGTATTTATTATAAATCTCTTGTCAGTATCTTGCTGCTTTTGTAGCGCAGTTCTTTCGACATTTCCTACACCTTTCCACAATGAAGGAATTGTTCGCTCAACCTCCGTTCTTTCGTATGGAGGACCTCTCCCCATCTCTCCAGCTTTGACCCAAGTAGTCTCGCAGCCGATGACAACTGAAAGTGTCAGCAAAGAAAGAAATATTATAGAACTCTTACGAGGTAAAGAGATGACATACTTGCATTTGCTGTTTCCCAACCCGTCAAACGAGCCACATCTTTAAGCCGGCATACTAGCCACATTCTCTCGTCCGCATTTTGGTACTACGAGCGGTAAGTACAAGACGATAATATTAGAGATTGAAGACTTACTTGAACTCCAGACAAAAATAGACAGGTACAGCTTTCCACAAGTGCTGCACCAACTCCTGGGTTGACCTGGGTTACCATACTCAGATCTGGCGCAATACCAGCAGCGATGCGCCCAAGTTCGTTTGCGAAGAAAGCTGTCTTACGAGCTGCCATACCTACAGCTACCATTGCAGCAGGTGGCATAGAAGGGTGAGATCGGTAACAAGCAATAAGACCCATGTAATAGTTCATCCAGATGCCAGCAATTCCATATGTCCGGTATTGCAAAGCTGGACCAAAGGGGGTCTGGGCTGGTGTCGAAAATTCTTCACCTAAAGGCTGAAAGTCTTCACCAAAGTGATCTTCCAGTACACTAAATGCATTGCGAATATCTTGCCATTCTTCTTCCGCTTCGAGCCTTTGGGCTTCAAGATCTTTCTCGTCGTTCTCTGAGCTGTGAGAAGAAGTACTATATGTTGGTGAGAAACCCATGGGAGGCTTTGCCTCTTTGAGATTCGGGACCATGCCTGCAAAAGGTGGCATTTGATTACTCGTGGGGTTGTTAGCAGCCTTCATGGCTTTTCTCTTGCGCTTCAAGTCTTTTGAAGTAAAATCTGCAAGTCGTCCCATCAAAAGAATAAGATGATCAAACGTGCCGTATACTGCATCTAGTCGGCCAAGGGGAGCACGTGGGGGGCAAAGGCTCCATCGGTCATATTCCGTGAACAGCTTCCCTCCTCCTAATATACTCTGGTAAACGTCTTGCTTGAAGTTCCACCATACAAGATCGCGTTGCATCTCATAAGTTTCAATGTCCTTAGGGCTGTAAACTCTGTCTTCGGCATTCTCCCAAACGTCATCGATTATGCGTCCATACTCATCGTAACGAAGTCTCCGACCCATCAAAACTCCCACAATGTCCTCGTCCACATCTTCCAATGAAGCCGCGAATTTGCGTTTCTCTTCAATATACGTTGCACCCATGTGTATCTGCTCCTCGCGATGACGAGCGCGGTCTTCGTTACGCAGTTGTGCCCTCATTATCTTAAGATGATGAGTCATGCCAGTGAAATCAATGTCTCTTACAAGGATTCTCGCCCCGAGTAAATGGTTACTCCACTTTTGATGGTCAGCACACCAACACTCATAGAACGCGAGCAACAGACTTGCAGCCAGAATAGCAGGGTGTTCTCTCCGCCCAGGTATGCTAACGCTTTTTGCAATCCTTCGTAGAGCAATTGCGTAGTGCTTCAAAGATGCAGTTATGTGGGTGTTTTGCAATTTTGCAATATGTAAGCTGGCAATGGCGAGTATTGCGTGAAGAAGAGCTTCATTCTTCAAAGCAAGCATCGGAAACGTGTAAGTCCAGATATGTTGCTGAGAAGATGGTACGGATGTCCCTTGAAATATCAAAGAAGGATTGGCGGGATTCCGCTCAAACATTGATATACTTGGTCCAGTAACGTTGATAAAATGACAAAATATTCTAGCCGTCATACTGTCATTGAGTGGAGACGATCGGAATGAAGGATTGTAAGCCAACAACATATCAGCTCGATCGATCAATGAAGTGAAAGAACGAAGACTTTGATCCTGCGCATTTTGCCGTGCTTGAAGTGCAATCACGGCTCCAATACCAAAGTCCATATTATGATCATTAACAGTATCATGTTCGAGGTCATCTGCTGCAAGATCATCCAGGCTCATTACATCATCATCGTCATCATCATCAAATGGTCGTTCATTTCGGTCCCTTGTTTCAGGATGACTGTTGCTGTTGCTGTTGATAGTGTTTTGGTCTGAATTGTTTGCAAAAGTATCTTGCTGAAAGTTTCCTCGTTTTACTTGAGTGATATTGTGCCGCATCTCAAAGTGTGTTGTATGATCCGGTTCCTCCATATTGTGTGACACTTGTGCTGTAATCGGGATGTATGGGCTTACACTGGCCGGATGGGAATAAGCAGGTTGCTGCCAGCTTGAATCACTATGAGCGGTCACGACAGATGATGTGGGAAGCGGAAATTGTGTCGTTGAGTTATGGACATGTTCTTGAGGATACGCACGAGATGCACTATTTTGATCGGCCATCCATTGTGGCGGACTGTGTTGCGTACGGGAAATTTGAAGCTCGCCGAGCGGCGACTGCCGGTCAAAAAGAGCATTGAAATCATAGTGAGTGGGCCCAGATGTTGGGGATGATCTGTGTTCGGGTGTAGGTAGGTATGAACGGTCCACAGTATCTCTGTGGCTTGACGTCGCCGCTGAATCTTCTTCAGAAGAGCTCCTCTTGTTTGACAAATTTTGAGTCGGGCGACCAGAAAAGACATGTATGCCTTGCTCAAAGCGTGGATTTGTATCGTTGGCAGGCCTAGATGGAGGGTTATTGTATGACCCCGTATCACTTGGTTTTGGTGCAAGACTTGGCAACTGCCCTTGCGGCAAAGTGGAAGGCTTTGGAGCTTCAACCCGACGATTTAAACGACCAGATGAGAAATTGATTTTCGATGAATTGACAAATGGCCCTCGAGTTGCACTCAAAGGGTCCTTGAACACAACTCGCTGGTTGTAGCCCTCACAGTGTCTCTTGGACTTGCAACAATTTTGACATGTCGGTTTTTCCTCTCCGCACTTGATACGGCGTTTTCGACATGCTGAGAGTGAAATGGATATGTTAGTCACTCAGTAGGTATATACCAAAATTTGTACCTGGAAACTTACTCAAACATCCTGTTTTCGTCCTTTTCCTACCCTGAGCCTTGGAACCAGGTTTTCTTGTCCCGGTGAAATTCTCATCCTCCTTCTCATGTTCGGTATCCTGTGGCTTTTCTAGAGCCATATTGAAAAAATCCATGGACGTCGGTTTGAAAGGAAGATGTATATCTCCCCTGTTCAAATTGATGATTTTAAGGTTCAGATCTCATGATTCCGGTTTTGGTAATACCCGTGAAACGTCAGTTCTCGATAGGTTGGCTCACTCGTGAGCTTGGACAACCATTGTAGGTATATAATATTACCGGCAATATACAATACAATACAACACAATGTCTGGAACTAATCGGTGAGATTGAGGCAGTGGCGGAATTGCCACGACGAGGGATTATCAACAATAGGTAGGTAATCAGGTAGCGTAGCTTGTGTCTCCTAAGAGATAGAGATCAGGATCATCGTACTTCGTAAATTTAGAACTTCAGATCAAACGCATCATGTCTAATGAAGTATAGCTGATTATGCGTGGACGTTGATAGTCTCGAGGTAGTGTGTACAGTAGTAACTAGTTGCAGTGCAGGTGACAAGTCTGCAGCTGTGGTACCGGTACGTACTCCGTACCTTATTAGAGAAAAAAGGTTAACATGGTTAAAGGAAAATATCCATCCAGTCGTTCCTCTTTCTCAAGATTTCATCAGTCATTATAGTGGACTGAGCTTTACGCAAATTGGAAAGATTACCAAGTAAATAGTAATCCGGCATATTATTATTATGGGGTCATCTCGGCGGCTGTCAAGCGAGAAATGTTTACTCTCCCCCCCCCTAAATAAAAGTTAAATTATGGGTTTTATCCATTGATATACACTTTATAATATATAGGTAATTAGGTTAATAGAATTTATAAGAATATATTATTCAATTGGTTTATATATTATTATTGCTAATTTAAAAAATGAAGATATACTATATTACTTTTTCATTTCTCTTACAAATCCTCAAAATCAATAAAAACGATGAATATTACTAGTCTTTTGAATTTTACTTTTCAACTATATACACCTACAAAAAAAGCAAAAGCTTTTGAAATTATTCGTTTAGATTAAATAAGAATTAAAACAGCGTTTAATTTTGGTTACTCAATATTAGAAATTCAAACTAAATATAATTATACAATATATTAGATTTAACTAGCTAAAGCTAAATTGACTTTTCAAAAGTATAATATTAGAAAAAACCTTTTTTTAATACCTACTAAAATATATAGATTAGAAGAATAGCTTTTAATTTCCTTTTTATATTAGTATATAAACTATGCCTATATTCCTCAAATTGTATCTAAACTATAGTTTAATAAAGTTAACCAATAAGTTATTAGAATAAAGTTTAAATCTATTAGATTTAGTAAAAAAGTAATAAAAAGAAAAAGTTTTTTTATAGATTCAAAAGTTATAAAAAAAAAACTTTTTTGTCTAATAAGGTTTAATTTAACTTAAAAAGAAAATACAAAAATAAATATTTTCAAATAAAATATAAGTGTATAGGGGAGTTTTCATATAAAGCTATATTATTTGTTTATTAGATGGAAGTAATCAATATAATTTTGTATGTTTATAATATAAATATTCGAAACAATTAATTTGAATATTTTATGGTACAATTATTAATAGTAAAAAAGGATTAAAAATCTTTTAGAAAAAAGAATAAGGCTTTATAAATAATTTCAAATATTTTATATATATATTAAAAATGATTTAACAATAATTTAAACTTGAATATTAAAATAATAGTTATATATAAATACAGGATAATGTTTTATGCTATAAATCTAAAAAGATATAACAAGCTTTTCAAAATCGAAGAATTCTTTTTATTTAATAGTTATACTATTCTCCTAATCTTAATTTAATTAAACATATATAGAATTAGATGTAACATTGAATTCAAAATTATTATTATTAGGTTTATTATAATGCTATTAATATACCAAAAACTAAATTAAAACAAATAGTATTTAAAGTTTGGAATACTATATTTAACGACTATATAGAGAGCTTATTAAATTTATAATATTAATATTGCCAAACAGTTATAAATACTAAAAAAAGATTTACAAAATATTAGTTATATTCAATAGAATTATTAAAATCTTTATTATTGTTTAATTAGGAAAGCAATAAACTCTCATAGATAATATGTAACTTATATCATTATTGTGGGCCTAGCCTATAATTTAACTTTTATTTAGGGGGGGGGAGAGTAGGAAGATATGATGAAGATCCTCAAAATGGATGTCTTTCAAAACTCAGGGCTTGTATGGGATGAATTGAGAAACCTGGGATGGATCATGGATGAGAAACCAATGGCTTGAGCTTATTAAAATATCCATGATCTTAGGCTTATGGCTTGTCATCGAAACTTAGGCACCGGAATAAAAGGATAATCGAGCTTATACATGATCTCTTTCTTACATTTGAAAAGGCAGGAAAGGAGAACTAACTAATACTTGGGGGTTGAGAGCAACAGAGATACCCGTGGACTGCTTATGTGAAAGGAGAACCGGCTAGGCAATCTTGTATTCCCGAGGTCACTTCAAGTCGCCCTTTCAAGAGTACCTACTAGGTAGTTGCTAATATACTGGAGTCTGGAGTCCACGACTTCACGGGTCTCGGAAACCTTCCTGGATAGACATATTTTCCGTCCAGCAGATAGATGGTCTACGAGTCGGAGTCGGAGTCTGCGTTAGAAGTCAGAACATCATACTGTACAGAGTGTGCGTATGTGCGTATGCAACAACTACCTACCTAGGCATACATGTCCACCTGACTTTTCTTGACCGCTTCGAACTAGATAGCCTATCTTGTATTCTATCTCCGACGAAAGAAATTATGCAAGACTATGCTACCTATCTCGAGAGTTCAAGATCTAGACCATGGCGATGGAGGATGCCGACGATGTTGTGACCTCATGATTCCACTCTCTGGAGTCTGGGTGAAATTTTAGGGGATGATGAGAGATGTCAAAGTTCCTTCAAAAGTTTTCTTCAGCCAAGATGAAGGGTGACAGACAGACCCATACTCATGTTACCAGAATCGCGCCCCCTTGTATGGGTTAATCGGTTCGCCCGTCTGTCTGGCCTCCTTACCTAGCTGACCGTTTCATCTTCCCGTTATGACCTACAGCTACTTCGTACATTGATCTAATTAAGATCGACTGTACAGTACATATGAGGTCCCAATGTAGTAAGTATCCGCCATCAAATATCAAAATGACACCTGGGCAGTGGGCAGGTATCAATAATGAATAATGTGTAAACTTTTTTTTTTTTTACTCAAGTATCTTTGATTTAGATTAGCAGTCGGATAGGTTCCCGATCGAGGCAAGCTAACATTTAACATTACATCCTCAATGCTCATCCTCGCCCGGACAACAAGGGTAATATTATAACTCCGTACCTATCCGTACCTATATTTCATTATTCGTAAGACAAATCCCCCTCATGGGCCTCATGGGCCTCATCCCTATGTAACAGTAACGGCCCACCAAACGGATATCACCCATTAGTATGAAGTCTACTTGAAGTCAATTGTCACTCTACGCGGCTGGTGGGCTCGCCGTTAACCAGGAGAAATCAATAGGATTGAACCCACTACACTACTACATAGCAAAACCCTCGCTTCTCATAGATCTGATACTCATGGTGTGGTGGTATCAAACCATCAAAGTAATTGAAGCTACCTAGGTACCTACTAGTAGAAATATCGAAGTAGGTAATCATTCTCAATTCAGAATTTGTTCGATCAGTAATAAGTACCTACAAAGTACATACCTAGTAGGTACCTAGCAATTATTGGCCAAATTTATCATGATACCTGAAAATGGATATCACTAGCTATAGATTCACTACGGACCTCGGGAGTATTATTGGGCTCCAGCTATCATCGTTCGGTTAAACTAATAATAAGCTTCCCGCATTTGCAGAAGAATTATTATTGTGGGGTAACAAAAATTATGATCCTTATCAATTACCTAGTATTATCGCAAAGGAAAAAAAAAAAAGAGGTCTAGCTCAGCCTCAGTATTCATTTAATTCTCGACCTCATAGCTAACAACTCCCACAACCTCAAGCATTGACAATCCGCCATAATGTTTGCGGTTCCAGGATGGTCAATTTCTTCGAGTATTAAAACTCAAACCGCAGAGCCTGTTGCTGCAGCCCCAAAAGCTGAAGAGGAAGGAGTACCAGTTGAGACGAAATCCAGCAAGAAACGCAAACGCGCAAAGAATCCGAATGTGAACGCAGCAAACTTGTCGGAATTATGGGATTCAGTCATCGAAGGCAAGCCAAAGGCGAAGAAAGTAAAGAATACTGAGAAGGATGGCGAGAAGAAGGGGAAAAAAGAGAAGGTAGCCAAGGAAACCAGCGCGGATGAAATTGAAAATGGTTCAGCAGAACCTTCGAACGATACGATAGAAGCTTCGGAGTCCAAGAAGGAGAAGAAGGAGAATAAGCAGAAGAAGAATAAGAAGGACAAGGACTCAAAAGCGTCCGACAATGACCAGACTACCGAAATTGATGCCGCCAAAACCATCTCAACCAAGCCCCCCAAGCCTGTTGCAAAATTAACACCACTCCAAGCTTCTATGCGACAAAAACTCATCTCTGCCCGCTTCCGCCATCTCAATCAATCTCTTTACACAACCCCCTCCTCCGAATCCCTTGCTACCTTTCAACAAAACCCCGAAATGTTCACAGAATACCATGAAGGATTCCGCCGTCAAGTAGAAGTCTGGCCCGAAAACCCCGTCGACGGTTACTCTCTCCAAATTCGGCAGCGCGGTAAACTCAGACGAGATATGCGAGGCCAGCCCGCCCAAGAAAAGACCGACCTTACGCCATTACCAAGAACAGACGGCACATGTCGCATTGCCGATCTCGGATGCGGCGACGCCGCTCTTTCCACTGGTCTCCAAAAAGACCTCAAGAAACTAAATCTCAAAATCCACAGCTTCGATCTCCAAAGTCCCAGTCCCCTTGTCACCCGCGCCGATATTGCCAATCTCCCTCTCGAAGATGGAAGTATCGATATAGCGATTTTCTGTCTCGCGCTCATGGGAACCAATTGGATCGATTTCATCGAAGAAGCCTTCCGCATTCTCCGCTGGAAAGGCGAGCTCTGGATCGCCGAGATCAAATCCCGATTCGGTCGCGTCGGGGGAACAAACAAGAAAGTCGTCGAGCACAGCGTGGGAAACCGCAAGAAGAACAATCAACCCGTCAACAAGAAAGCACTCAAAGCCGCCGACGATGAAGCAGACGAGGCAGACCTCATGGTCCATGTTGATGGCCAAGAAGACTCCAAGCAAGAAACCGACGTGTCGGCTTTCGTCGAAGTCCTCAAGAAGAGAGGCTTTGTTTTGCAGACCGAGAAGTCGATAGACTTGAGCAATAAGATGTTTGTCAAGATGCACTTTGTCAAGGGCGCAACACCCATCAAGGGGAAATGTGTACCGATTCCCAAGGGGATGCCCGAAGGCGAGACGTGGAAGAAGAAGCCCAAGGCCAAGTTTTTGGAGGAGCCGGAGGATGTGCATGTTTCGAGCGAGGCGGCGGTTCTGAAACCTTGTGTCTATAAATTGAGATAAAAGGTGCCTGTCGGCATGAAAGACCAAAGTACAATAACTACGAGTAAAGAAAGGGCACGAGTAATGAAGCGTATACATTTCCTATACGTATAGACGGACGGACCATTTGCCCTGCTCACATTTGTACCATCACATCATGAAAAGAGCATATACAGAATGAAGAAGAAAGTCATATGCACCCAGCTACGCATCTGCTATGCTGACGCTAAATTGCTATTTAGTATTGATTCTCAGGACACATCATCAAAAGGTCAGAACCCATTGCCCCTGGTTCTGTTCATGCCTGCTTGCCTTTCACCATGTTACGCCATGTCCGACCATACATAGAACGTATTACTTCTTATAGATCACCCTTATCCCCTTCTCATCCCCATCCCGTCCTAACCCACTCTATCCTATCCTTGGAATAGAAGACCAGCCGCATACTGAACATCACCCCCACAAGCCGCCAACGCATTAATAGCTTCATCACGCGAGAATCCCAATGCTACAAGCTGATCTATCCTCTCGGGTGGAAATGATGGCTGCTGTTGCTGTTGCTGTGGTGGAGCTGATGGCGAAGAAGTTGAGGGAGATTGCGCTGCGGCCTGCGGTGCTTGTTGTGCTGTCGATGGTCCTGAAACGGCACCCGATCTTCCTCCAATAGTTGTTCCCCCCGGTCCCGCAAGTTGTGGTTCATCGGCCCTCTCGTCCTCCATATTCTTCGGGATATCCGCTTCTCCCAAAAAGCTAACCTCGACACCCTGAATGATGAGTTTATCCTTCGACAGATCTATACAAGCCTGATGTCTCTTCAGCATATCCAATCCCAGGAGTAAATCGACATCCTTTCCTTCCATGACTGTGAAGCTGCAGGGGAGAAACATACTGCCGATTTTGATCTGCGCAGTGTGTACCCGTCCGAGAATGGCCGCGGTTCCGACTCCTCGAGCTATGCCTGCGTAGCGTTTGTCGACGAGTCGCATTATGCCACAATATTCGGCACATTTGGGGGACATGATGGTGGCTTGGGCACCAGAATCGACGAATGCTTTGACTTTGTGTCCATTGACCTCGACATCAATATACAACATATGAACACGGCCGAACACTGTTAATTGACCAAGTTAGAAGCTTGCCGCACGTAGAATGGGAAGAGTAACTCACCTTCGGGATTATGCTCAATAGCATTCTGCAAATTCTCCTGTACTCGCTCCTCACGTATCATCTCGGCAATCCTCATCTGCGCATCAATATCAAAAGGATCGGCATTCAGATCCGCAATCTGCTGTCTCCGCCTAGCATGCTCCTCTATTTCCCGGTCTCGCATCCGATTAAGTATTGCTGCAAATCTCTCTGGGTTCTCAACGGCAGCCGCCAGTTCTGGCTGCTGATGAGTGACCTGCTGTCTCATTTCTGGATTGCCTAGTAACTGTAATCGAATTGTCTCTGGATCAGGTTGTGCTTGGCCTCTTCCTTGAGCTTGTGCACGAGCAGGTTGCGAAGCTCGTTGAGCCGAGGCAGCAGGAGGTTCCCTGAATTCCCGCACATGTAGGGCAAGCATCTCTCCATCTCCGATCTGTAGTTGTTCCATGGTCTTATTATCATCGTTGAGAAGTTGTCCATTATGGTAAAGGTGTTGATTTCTTTTAGGGATGCGAGATTCGGCTTGGACGGACTCCTTTAAAGTGCCCACCGTGGTATCCTGGGGTATTTCGAGGGATATGAGATCCGCATCATCATCTGTAGGAGCGGTGATGGTCAAGGTGATGCGCCTAGATGTACAAAAATCAGCTTCAGCTTATAAAATAAGCACTCTTTAAGTCTTGGGACGAACATGTTGAAAATTGCGTGACAGTTAAACTTCTATGGCGGAAGTGTACTTTTTTTTTTCGATATTAAAAGACCTCAGGAAGTGAAGTTTACTGTAAAGATTGTGATACTTTTGAATGTGAAAGAAGTACTTGGGTATACTGGAAAGATTGATATTTGAAGGTTGAAATGGTAGAGGGGTTATTTACCTTTTTGGTCAGAGCTTAGGTTTTGAATGGGTCCAATGTATGGGTAATGTATGGGTAATGGACGGGGACCACGGGGTATGTATGACGGGACGAGGCGGGACGAGGCGAGGCAAGGCGAGGCGAGGCGAGGCTGACACTACCGGTACAGCCTGAAATAGAAGCGGATCGGGATAGATAGATACTGCCTAGGTATCTAGTACTACCTACTACTAACTTAAACATGACAAACTCTTTCTGTACTGTAAGAAGTTCCAGCATCTAATCTATTTTGTTTGTCTCTTTTCTGCTTTGAACTATATGTATGTCTCACCTCTTTTTTTGCTTGATTGGATGTTTGCTTGTTTGTTTGACTGAATGAAGGACCAAGTCGTCGGCAGCAGGAAGGCTTAGTGAGTGTGATTCGTACTCTTTTTTGTTCAGTGGCAGTGCATATTAAGAATTTACCTCTACCTTGATAGCTTATTCTATAGGTATGATAGTCGATTCATTGATTCATCATCGACCGTGATACTCAAAATAGATGAAACAACCTGTTAACTACCTCTTAATACTAGGTAAGAAGGTAAGATTGATCCATGTGATGTCACTTGTTGACGAAATCTCTCCGCAAGTAATATGAAACATTCATTGAAGGTAATGCGACGACGACCTTAACTTGGATGTTTGATCTGATAAAAGATAAATATAGAATATTCAGGGTCTCATCTTGTACACGCAAGTAGATGCAGTGCTCCATAGATATTGTACTACCTGGGTACTCACTACATGTATATATCTATCTATATATGCCTCAAGCTTGTATTCTGTATATGTCATATCCAACCTTCAAAGAAAGAACCGTCATACCTTTTAAAACAGGTTTCAGCGGCAGTTGTATAAAGTCAAGGTTGTACAAAGAGCAGTAATGACAATTTGAATATATTGATATCATCATACCTACCTATATATTGGACCCTTGAAATATATTACTTCAAAGGTAGGTAGGCAAGCGCAGCCTTGTTCATAGAATAAAGCACATGATCAGACAAATTTGCTTCAGGACAACTGTTTCCCTCTCTCCCTCTCTCCCTCCCTCCCTACTTTTCTAACTAGACTTCACACTTTCATCAAACTTCATCTCAATCCATCTTTCCATCAATTCATCAATACAAGTGAATGGATTCTCACGCCATATCTCAAATCTTATCAAAGCATATCCGTGATTGTGATTGGGACGAGTAGAACTTCAAGCATTCACACTTAGGTAATCGTTTGGATCTAGAACCATTTACTGTTTCTCTTCTTCCTCTTATAAGCTTGGAAGCAAAAAGTTATGTCGGAAATCTACCAACGTGAAGGGACCCCTCAATCACCTATTATATCCGAAAGTCCCAATCCAGTCACGCCACGACAATCCGACGATCAGCTAGAAGCTCAAAGAAGTTTTGTAATTATACCCGAAGATCAACAATACAAACCCTTCCAGATGTATCAAAATTCCCATCGGGATCTTCATCCATATACTCGTCCTCTTACCATCTCCGATTTGGAGTCTGTTTTGACCCTTGAGAATGTCGCCTTCTCAGATCCAAATGAAAGGGCATCTAGAGAAAAGGTTGGCAATTCACACCATAACTCTACTTTCTACTTGCTTTGAAATTGTTGATGTCTCTAACTTCCACATAGATGAGATATAGGCTTACCAGATGTGGTGAGCTATGCCTGGGTATCTTCTGCACCATGACACCCGGTTCCGATCCCAAGATAGAGACTCTTGCCACAGGCCGTCCTGTTGAAACAAGTCGTCAGAATGGAGCGATTAGTGTTTTGATCGGACATGTTGTCGCAGCCAAGACACATGACTTGACAGCTTCGGATGCATCTATGGGAGTTCCGGAAGGCTGGGAGGCTACCAAACCTCCACGTACAAAGGTTGGCCATCAAGAAGATGGGCGAACAATTGTCCTTCACTCGGTTGCAATCTTACCGGCTTTTCAAGGACGAGGTCTGGGCAGGATACTCATGACTGCGTATATGCAGCAAATGAGTGGTGCTGGAATTGCTGATAGGTTGGCTCTTATTGCACATGATGTGAGTTTGGGTGCTATCAATCCAACTCTTGTCTCTACTGGGTAGATATGTCTTTCTTTACTAACCTCTTCTTCAGCACAAAGTAAATTTCTATAAGATGCTTGGTTTCCTGGAGAAGGGTAAGAGTGCCGCTCAATTTGGTGGTGGCGGCTGGTATGATTTGGTAAGTCGCATAATCTTGAAACCCTTGAATACGAACTGACGTATCTCAAGATTTATGAACTGAAGACCCCTGAAGCACGAACAGCTTATGGTTAGAGAGAGATACCCTTTGCAAATCTGGTTCAACCGCATGGTTTATTGTTACTGGGGGGGGTAGCACATATGGGAATTTCAAATCATAGTGAAGTAGTATGTTTATGGGTATCTTGAGTTAGGAACAGGGTATCAGATCTATCAATCGCTGGCCTTGTACTTAGCCCTATACTCTTCCATATTCTTGATATCTTCCTCTGAAGCAATGCCTTTGAGACCTCCAATGATATCATCCAATGTCAAAATAGACAGGACCGGAATGCCATACTCTTTTCTGATCTCTCCAATCGCACTTGGCATTGGAGCACTATCGTCTCCGCTTGGCGAAGGCAACTTCTCCATGCGATCCAATGCCACCAAAATACCAGCCACAATACCACCCTCCTTACGGATCTTATCAATAGCCTCCCTCTTCGCGGTCCCCGCAGTCACAACATCATCCACAATCAAAACCCTCTTCCCCTTCAACGGAGCCCCCACGATATTTCCTCCCTCCCCATGATCCTTGGCCTCCTTCCTATCAAACGAATAGCACATGGTATTATATTTCGCATCCAAATCCGCCAACTTATCCACCGTCGCCGTCGCCAAAGGAATCCCCTTGTATGCGGGACCAAACACAACATCAAAGTCCAGAACGTTAGCTTCTTGCGCTTCAATAATCGTCTTTGCATATGCGGTCGAGATGGCGCGCAAAAGATCGGCGCGGTAGAAATCGCCGGCGTTGAAAAAGTAGGGGGAGATGCGTTTGGATTTTAATTCGAATCGCCCGAATTTTAGGACCCCGCCATCGATGGCGGCTTGGAGGAATTCCGCTTTGTAGGGTGAGAGGGTGGTCATGATTGCTTTTTTGTGAGAGGTGAGGAATTGGTGAGGTGTGGTTGTGAGTGTGAGTGTGAATTGTTTTTGTGTGAGTGGTAGGTACTTGAATCTTCTTGTGTGTTGTTTGAAGAGTGGTAATTTGGTCAATGTCTATCCACCTACTAGGTAGTATGTCATGGAGGGGAAATAATTTTTTTCGTCTCCCCTCATCGGAATCGGATGCACCAAAAAAGTTATGGTGGGGAAAGGGTGACCCTGAGAAAAATGGATGATCAATCATCAATGCCATGGACTTTTTTGAGAATTCAAATATCATATCAAGCGCGCGGGTATTGTTTTGACTTCAATCTTTGAGTGAGGTTAATATTGATTGACAATGTATGATCTACTTCGATTCTATGAAAATTGATATATAAAAATGAATTTTGATTAAATCTTCTGAGAAGGAGCCATTTATTAGACACCCTTCGCCAGAATTATAAGTCTTATAAGTAGACACCGCAAGATCTTCTGAGCCACACCATATGGAAGTAATTGTTGGGATGATGTAATCTTACTATTGCTTACTAAGCATTACTTTCTCCCAAGGTTCATCTGGAGCACGGACACGGAGTGTATGTACTTGATAAAGTCACTCCATCAATTTAGTATCGGCTAACCTTGGAATGATAAGATTACACTAGTGCAATTATTTTCTAAGGCACTAAGCAAAAAAAAAAAAATATCCAAATTCTTATCGAGAGAATTGAAGAACTTCAAACCGAGTTCTTGAACATCTTGAACTTCCCCATCATCAATCACCCTTCATTTCTTCATTGATACAATTTTGCCCATCATGAAGACCACATGGAAAGATATTCAACCGGTTCCTACCTCCCAGGAGTTTCTCGATATTGTTTTGAGCAGAACACAACGTCGATTGCCCACACAAATTCGTTCGGGTTTTGCAATTACCAGAATTAGAGGTACAGATTGAATTTGCCGCCGCGAAGATTTTTTCAACTAACTTTATACCAGGTTTCTATACCAGAAAGGTAAAATTCACCGCAGAGACTTTCTCCGAGAAGCTCTCTCTTATTCTGGACGGATTCCCACGACTACAAGATATCCATCCATTCCACAAAGATCTCCTCAACACTCTCTACGATGCCGACCATTTCCGAATTGCTCTAGGACAATTGTCGACCGCTAAACATCTCATTGAGATCGTGTCTCGCGATTATGTTCGACTTCTCAAATATGGTCAATCTCTTTTCCAATGTAAACAACTTAAGCGTGCTGCACTGGGACGAATGGCCACCATCTGCAGAAGGCTAAAAGACCCTCTCTTGTATCTCGATCAAGTTCGTCAGCATCTTGGTCGTCTCCCATCGATCGACCCAAATACAAGAACACTTTTGATCTGTGGTTATCCCAATGTTGGAAAGTCTAGTTTCTTAAAGAGTGTCACCAGAGCCGATGTTGATGTTCAGCCATATGCTTTCACTACCAAGAGTTTGTTCGTCGGTCATTTCGATTACAAATATCTAAGATTTCAAGCCATTGATACCCCCGGAATATTGGATCATCCTTTGGAAGAGATGAACACCATTGAAATGCAATCTATCACTGCCATTGCGCATTTGAGATCTGCCATTCTCTACTTTATGGATTTGTCTGAACAGTGCGGCTACACGGTTCAAGCGCAAATGCAACTTTTCCAAAGTATCAAACCTCTTTTCGCCAACAAACTCGTTTTCATTGTCATCAACAAGATTGATGTTACACGCCCAGAAGATTTGGACCCAGAAACTCAAGCTCAACTTCAAGCACTCCTCAAACCTGGAGATGTTGAGTTATTGCAACTTTCTTGCACAACCGCTGAGGGAGTTCAGGAAGTAAAGAATGCTGCATGTGAGCGCCTGATTGCGGATCGTGTAGCTCAAAAGCTCAAGGCTGGAACAAACAGCAGTGGTGCTGTTGGTGGAAGATTAGGCGATGTTCTTGCGAGAATTCACGTTGCGAGACCTATGGATGGTATTGTCAGAGAATCGTTTATTCCAGAGGCTGCCTTGGCTAAGAAGAAGTATGACAAAAATGACCCAGAGCGCATCAAGCTTGCTCGTGATATTGAAGAAGAGAATGGTGGAGCGGGTGTTTATAATGTTGACTTGAAGGATAAATATATGCTCGAGAATGACGAATGGAAGCACGACAAGATCCCCGAAATCTTCGACGGAAAGAACGTTTACGATTTCGTGGACCCCGATATCGAGGCCAAATTGGCCGCCTTAGAGGAGGAAGAAGAGAAGCTCGAGGCAGAAGGATACTACGATTCCGACGACGACCTCGAGGATGCCGAAGATGCCGAGATCCGCATGAAGGCTAACCTCATCCGCGAGAAACGCGAACTCATCAAGAACGAAGCCAAGATGAAGAAATCCCTGAAGAACCGTGCCCTCATTCCCCGCTCCGCCACCCGAAAGAAGCTCTCCGAGATGGAAGATCACCTCGACTCTCTCGGTCACGATACCACATCTATTGTCGCCCGTGCTCGCTCCCAATCTAGAGGCCGTAGCCAAGTACGCAGCCGCGCACAAACTGAAGATGCTATGGATATCGATGATCCTGAATACGAGGCCAAGATGCGCGCTAAGAGCAGAGCCAGAAGTCAGACTAATAGAAGAGATGATGGTGTTGCAGGAAACGAGGAATCTAGAACGAAGGCTGAGCGTGCTCAGAAACTCGGTCAGAGAAAGATGAATCGTATGGCGAGACAGGGTGAAGCCGATAGGCACGTTGCTGGTGTTAGACCAAAACATTTGGTATGTGTAAACCCCTTTACCCTCATAGTCACATTTTTATATCTCATTTCTCAAAACGGCGCCTTGAATATCTTGACAAACACCTCACTAACACATTTGTTTTTAGTTCTCTGGCAAACGCAGCATTGGCAAAACAAACAGTCGTTAAAATGCCCACTGGCATTCAAGGCACAATTCTACCTCAAGTCTACTATAATGGAATTATGCATGGCGTTTTGGAGATTTCTGGGAAGGGGGTTCTCGTTAGTTGTCTACGGCTTAATGTATTCAGATGCAGTATCAGGTATTGCGTACCAAGATCAAAAGGGGAGAATGATGCATAGATACGATTTTTTTTTTTTTTTTGCAACTTCATCAACCACATGGTTTTCGAGCTCTCGTAAAAGTTCTGTGTCAAAGGGTAAGTGGGTAAATGAGGGGCATATCTAGGATTGAATATCGGTTGTAATAAGTTATCAATCAACACCACCAATCCACGCGTATACGATAATCCATCCAAAATAATCTCAATCGTATATCATTCTTTCAATAACCAAACCGAGAATCACCACCAATCGAACAATCCATCGTCTTATCTCGCCCTCGGAACAAAACCCCCTTCAAGATCCCCCACCCCCATCCCATTATTCATCTACAGTAATATCGTAATACAGTAACACAGTAATACAGTAATACAGTAGCCTAAAGTTCTGAACCCGAAAACATCATTTGATCGTCACAGAAGTGCATTTTGATGTGCGTATTATCCCTACACCGCATGACAGCCTCTACTTACTACTTCCCCCCTCCCCCCTTTTCTCAATACTGACACGCGCAGCGCGCTGGACGTTAAAAGAAAGAAGAAAAAAAAAAAAAGAAACGGCACACCAAACCACCAAAAGTACGGAGTAGATGAACAATTTTTCAATATACTTTTA
This sequence comes from Myriosclerotinia duriaeana, assembly GCA_002162615.1. Lineage (NCBI taxonomy): Eukaryota > Fungi > Ascomycota > Leotiomycetes > Helotiales > Sclerotiniaceae > Myriosclerotinia > Myriosclerotinia duriaeana. The sequence goes on from NGKI01000008.1 coordinate 760,648, forward strand.
TTTCAACGAGATATCAGAACAACAACAACAACTTTCGAATATATGATATTTTAATCAATCCATTAATTATAAGGAATTGAATATATTAATTTAATTTCTTGTGAGAAATATTGATTATTTGATTAAATATCGAATTTTTAACAGAGCGTATAATTTTTATCGCGTGCGTGCGTGACTGTGTCTACACCACTCCCATATGAACCTACAGAATTCTACTAAAATGAATCATCTAACAATTGTTACACGCTACAGCTGACGTCTCGGATGTACGAAGTATCCAACGTTTAAACTTTCTTTAGTAGAGGGAGAGGGGGGGAGAGTAGTAGTAAGTTTTCGGGAACCCACATGGATGTATGTACATACTACAGTACAAGCAAGCCCCGCCACGTTCAAGAAAATAAGCTCGCGGGAGGTTCAAGTGACCACGTGGTGAGGAAACTAGCATCCGATACGTCACGTCCCTTCGCACAAGCTCAGAACAAGCCTTTTGCAAATGTCAGGCGGTACCTAGGTACAATGACGACCCGCCACTCTGGTCCATCGAGTCCCACCTCCTACCTCCACGGCCGCCGGATCTGACGCCCGAATACCCGTCGCATTATTCGAGATAGGTTTCACACTGTGATACCTATCCAATATCTCCCTGTTTCTGTCTCGGTGGTTGTGTGCCACGTGAGTTAGATGAGATATATTTGAAAGGTTGATAACGCAGGTTTCCAGACCTACCTCTCCCTCAAACAAAGGTTAAATATTGGGTCTGCTTCATCGATATGATATCAGTGAGGCAAGGGTGATTGGGAATTAGAATCTACTGGAAATAATATTGAATGGTTGCCCCAGCTCGTATATCATCATTGTGGGACGTATCCACCATTTAGTTTGACCTTTGTTCGGGGGGGGGAGTAGATACGACTACTCCCCCTCGAATGATTGTTAGCGCAAGGGGTACGACCCGCTAATACATCGATATGATATCAGTATTACAAAGAAGTTAAGCTTATAAATCCTACTAGAATATATCATTAGTTAGTCTATGTAACATAGTAGCCAGCAAAGATACATATTGTATTGGGAACGCAGTAGGCTTTCGTACAAGTTATATAGTTAATGGGCCATAGTCATCGAGCTAACAACTATTCGGGTGGGAGGGGGGAACGAGTAGCAGCACACACGTACCCAGTCATGATTTTTCGGCGTTAATCTAATCCATGCATTTCCGCGGCCTCCCAAAACAATGGGCCTCGGATGATCCGTCCAGGAACGGAAGCTTAGCATGCTCGGCAGATGTCAGACGTCAAACTTAAGATTAAATCCCGAAAGCCCCAGGCGGGTAAACCCTCGCTCCAACGCTTTTTGCAAATTCAATGCGCTTAATATCATGAGCTTCTGGGTTTTCGCTTCCGCTGGTAGAGTCCTAGCCTGTAGTGTAGTATTGAGGAAACCCAAGCGAGTGGAAAGCTGGCTGGTTGATGGAAATTTTCTGATATTTTTTCTGTCGCGTGCTAGGCGACTGAGTAATTGCAACTTTGTAAACTTTATTTTCATCGAAAGAAAGTTCGTTGGTGCAGCCTTTATATGCGCTGTCTTGTGATTCATGAATTACCGTAGTGGAGGCAAAACAAGTAAAAGTAATCTGTATTTGTGTTTTGAAAGTGGGTCGGATATCCATCATTGGGTTGTTCAATATATCCCACCAGTGATGCACAGTTATGCCATCCATAAAATTTCAAGTATGGGAACTCCCCAAATCAACAGTTCTAGAATATGTGGTAGATTCTTGGTTCCAGTCCACCACCATCCAGTAAGCTATAACGCATCTCTCGAATATAGTTTTTGTAACAAATGAAAATTCTCTGCTCTTTTTGGTGACTAGATGCAATATCAGATTGGTATATCTGAGGGGTGTCGTTCCAATCAAGAAGCAGCAGCCCAAGCCAGTGACGAGATATTACTGCTCGGTACTGGCATTATCACATCTAACACAACACGCAATGGGGATCCTATATTTTCAACAAGCAGTCAGCAGAACATTACGTACATGTTGTGTCCCGGACTGCATGTAATTCATAATCTTATATGAAGTAACAGGGGACTGCCTGCTGATGTAAGTCTTAATATACAACTGCGGGCTGGGGTTCTTGTGTACCTAATATTCGTCTTCCAGCCCTGCTCGCACCAGAGCTTCAAAACCTACCTACAAAAGCCGCAGTTAACAACCATCAGCCTTGTAAGATATATAGCATTCGAAGTTTGCTTCCGCAAGTCAAACATTTGCCGATATAGCGTGACGGGCCCAACAAGGTGCGTCTAGTATATTCAGCGCTCGTCCGCGGGAGATCCAGATCTGGTTGTCTCTGCCGTCATGGCAATACCATTCATAATCATGTAGGGATGACCAGATATCGATACAATGCACTTAAGCCCTGGTTCATTGAACAAGAGTAGCACGCAAAATCGGCTGCGGCGCGTGCAAAGGCAGCGTGCTAGTTGATTCAAATTGAACGACCCGCTTCTAGTTGATTGGTGAGTTCGAGAAGTCGTAGAGCAGCTCCGCTGGCTTTTGATATTTTGGTTTTTATCGACATGGAACGAAAGAAATTTACTAGCATTCCACCCTTGCAGAGCGAAGGAGCTAGTTGATGCCCTTCTTGTTGGAAACCAATAAATTAGACAAACAATTTTGATAAGCAGGTCCCCTACCTTTTTTTGGGCTCCTTAGTAGATTATTTCTCTTGGGAGCTACTTTCTGTGGGGGTTGCCTGCTATTGTAAATTACCGTTTTCGCTATTGATATACCGTACACTACGGGGTTACTATCATTCGTGAAGGAATGAATACAGGCCAGGTAGGGCCTACGGACCTCGAAATTGCCAACAACCACTTGTACCCGCATTACACCATATTTGAAAGGCTTAACGAATGATAGATGAAAATGCATCAGTGGTCCTGCAAAAAGAGTACCCAATGAGGAGGATTCTGGAAAACTTGAGGATTATGTGGTTCGCTAATTTACTCGAAAGACTGCTTTCAAATATCGAAGCTCGATAAACATATATTTTGCGATTCTTAGACCCCACTAACTGCCTCGAAGCAGACATTTTCAAAACAAAAGCACGACGCTTGGTTATTAGACCTTGAGCAGGCGCAATAATGGCGAGGTAGGTTACTCTATAGCCCCTGAACAACAAGTCGCTAAGGGAAAAACTCTTTACCCAGCCATCCCGAATCTCAAACAGTCGAAGTCGATAATAGCTTTTTCGAAACGGTCAGATACCATAATCGGGACTTCCAGCAGTATGCGATAACGAACTTCTCTTACTTCCAGCCTATCGATGAGGTAATGGGACCAGCCAGCATATAGAACCCAAAAGAGAGTCAACTAAGATGACGACGTAGGACGAGCTGGAAAGGCTACGTGTTTGGCATGAAGTCTTGAACAGAGTGTTCGATAATCGTCTGCTATTTCCAACTTTGGGCAGACCCAGAAGAATCTTAGACTGTGGCTATGGAACAGGCAGCTGGGCCATCGACGTTGCTGTGCAAAATCCTGGATGCGAGGTTATAGGAATTGATATCTACCCGTTCCAGCCAGAAACCGTACCTGAAAACTTGTACTTGCAAGTAGACGATCTCAACAATCGGTTCGTACTCCAAGACAAAAGCTGGGATAGCTCTGATACTATGAAATAGATTCACCTTTCAAGCCCACAACTTCGATCTCGTACATAGTCGATTGATGGCTGCGGCTATACATGTGAATAGGTGGGCGGGATACCTTCGTGATATGCTTCGTGTGATTCGCCCTGGAGGCTGGTGCCAGTTGGTAGAACTGTACCACAATGTCCAATCAGACAATGGAAGTTTAACGGATGGTGAGTTTCCTATAGCCGGAATTCGAAGAGAATGTTTCTGATCGATCCGACCGATGAGGCCACGCACTTAGGCAGTGGAGCACTAGATACCTTGAGAGCTTGAACGGTGTCAAGGATCTTCGCGTCGCAACTCGACTTCCAGATATGATGAGAGCTGCAGGATTTGTCGAGATTGAACATAGGATGATTCCTCTCCACACTTGTGGCGTAAGCCTCCAATTTCGTATTAAAATCAAGCCACTAGGGGATAGTTTCCCAAATATTGTGCTCTCATATCTCCACCAAGAAACGATGAATCATTCCATATATTTGGAAGCTTGTACATGGTAATTGTGAATGCTAACTTGAAGAAACCTTCAGTGGTCGAGCGGTTAGTAAATACGATCTGGCAAAGAAGTACATCAACAACTGATTTGTACAATAGACCCTAGGGAGTCTGCTATCGGAACTGCCAATAGAGAAAATGTGCAACAATTTTTGAGTTCTATTGCCGTGTATCCATTCACTGAGAGACTAGGGCAATTATCTCCATCGCATTGCCGCTATTTGATCTAACAAATGATAGAATGCCGATCCAAGACGTCCAGCTCCTCGTAGCACAAGCTCGAAGGGAGGCAGATGACCCGTCGTTGAAGGTGAAAGCAAACCCCAAGTTTTCCGAGAGTGCCGGTTGGTTGCTAACCTCTCTGCCTTCGTAGGTTTACTTCCCTCTGTATGTGTGCATTGGGAGGAAACCGCGCTCGCATCGATAAGTCGTGGGTTTGAGTGTATGACACATGTGAGCACTTATGCAGTCTGAAGCACTTGAGAACTATGTATTTCAACGTGGAATGTCAGCAGGGGAAGGGAGCGGATAGATGGTGTTCAAGAGACTCAAATATTGACCACTGCCCAAAACCGCGGCAAATTTCATTACGATGGAGATTGAACGTACGTACCTGATCGGTTTTCGCACCAGCAGTTCAAGTGACAGGCTTCATCGTGAAAGAGTGAAAAGGAATGTCGGGTATTTGTTGTGAGGTGGTGGTCGTGGTTGTGGAAGGAAAGAGCTTATTATATTTTCCTTAGCGCATCGCGACTCGCTCGTCCCTTCCATACTAAATAAGATGTACCTACCTACCCTAAGCACTTTGACTGCATTTTCATTGGCCATTACTGCTCTAACCTATGTCCAATGACGATGAATAGGTATGAAATCAAATATTATCGATTTTAGAGTCATTCTGGGCAACTCCGCATGCGATGAAGATATAAGTCGTCCATTTAAGCTTGACGTTCAATATGGTGGGATAGATCAAATCTTAAATCGCTAAATGGCAAGTGCTTAAGAACTTTTGTAGATTGATCGGTTCTGAATAAAGGGTGACATGAGTGATGAGTGATGGGTGATGAGTGATGGGTGATTAAAAAACGTTTATAGCTCAATATTTCCCAAGGGATGTCGCTGCAATACAGGTCGAGGTTCCAAAAGTCTTTTGTTTGTACCGTTAAACCTTGAGGGTGGAGAACATTATATACTTTTTACCAAAATAGTTCGCTACCAATACATCGGGTTTCTACAATGACGCTCTCAGTAACCTCTGCATGCCCATGAATCCCAGTAGATACATATCAAAATCTAATGCCATTTTAAAATATTTACTACTTAGAATAACCTCCGGTACAGACGACAACACCTGGGCAGCGGCAGGTCAAAACCTACCTAGCCCTACCAGTGCTATTATCATGCTGGTCATTGGCCGTACAACTAGGGGAATAGATAGTCTCCAGCTTCGAATGAAGAAACGTCATCCCCTGCTTTAAGATATCGGCCCCCCTTCTCTACAGATCCGAAGTCCTCTATCGAACTCTAAGTGGCCCCTCCTCGCAAGTGTGGATATCATCGACTCATAGTTTGTTCTATTTTAGCCTAATGAAATTCATGGTGTAGCCGAGTGAGTTGATGTTGGCAGGCTTTGGTAAGAGTGGGCCAGCATTTGGACAAATGAGGAGGTTACACGGGCGGTAGCACAGTAGCTCTTCCAATCAGATATCCATGTGCCAGTGGAGCTTTGATGTTGTGCAGAGAATATAACCCAAATGCCAAAAACCTGGGTTAAAGCAACAGATCTGGAAGTTGTTCTAGCCCCCGACGAGCATGCAATATTTGAAGTTCAGGACGATGTGTTGCCAATTTTACGAGAAACGAGACTAACCCCCTATTTTGATTTACGCTATGCTATGAATTACTAAAATGACTGCAAAAAAAAAAACGTGTGTTTATGACGCTTTGCATACAAACGCCTCCCCCATATATCCGAGACGCTCAAAAAAAACTTAAGGGAATTAGGTATTATACATCAAGGATTCTCCCGTGGAGGGGTTGATGGCTCTCCACTAACCCAGACGTTCTCAAACGCCTCTCCATCCACTCCGTACTTAGGCTTCAACAATACGTTTGTCTGACGAGCTTCGTTCCAATGGCGCGATTCTTCTGAATCATCCCGAGCACTATTATGAGTCTCATCACCATCGACTGCAAACTCCTCATCAAGGCCGGGTTTAGGATCGACAGCTTCTACGTCGTCAGTAGGCTCGAATCCTTCTCGAATGTCCTCACCCGTGCCGTCTCCGTATGTGCGCCTTTGACAATTAGCCCGAAATTAAATTCTGAAAAAGGGATGAACTTACACATAGCGTCGGGGCTGGGTCTCATTCCATCCCGCACTTCCTTCTTTTCGAGCGCGAACTCTTTCAGTTTCCTCCGCAGCGGTATCTTCGACGATGACATCGACTAATTGGCTTCTATCGGATTTGGCTGAACTGGAGGCAGATGAGTGTTGTCGCAGCATACCTTTGAGCATCGGCGCTCTTCCCTCTTCATTTAGCGGGGAATTTTCTTTATTCTTGCCTTTGGAATCCCTGCTGCGACTATTTCTTGAAGGTTTTCTCTTATTTCGTTTGGTGACATCCTCAACTGTTTCCCTAATATTACTAGCCCTTCGGATACGGTTGTCGTCAGTGGGTTGAAGAAGGTTGCGGTTCGCTGAAGTGGTCAAAAGATCAGGCTGCCCGCTGAGCCATCTCTCTCTTGACGGTTCATGAGCTGTGATTACATGATACTACCGATGATCAGTCAGCTTTGAACAAGAAGGAGATCAACACCACCTACGTTCCAATCTCCGAATTCTAGCTGCCTGGCTCTCTCATAGAGACCTTCTTCTTCAGGATCCAGACCTTGCTGCTCTACTCCACCATCTCCCCATCCCATATAGTCAGAATCGACAACACCGGATTGTGTAGGGGATTGGGTTCCAGGAGACCCAGCATTGTTCCCAAGCAACGGTGTTCTCGCATTTGCTTCGCCAGGTTTTGGGATCCAGTATTTTCCTTTCCCACCCCGCTCGTATCGCATGCCTTCCATCATCCGAGCTACTCTTGACGAGGATCCTTCATGAGCCAAAACGTTATCTCCTGAATCAAATAGTCGGTATTCATATTTCTTCCCACTGAATGTTTCTTTCGTGTCCTCGATCAGATCACGAATACCAAAAGCATCACGAATAGCATAGCGGACTGGCATCCTAGCTGCAGAGATAGTGATATCTGCATAGTCATGCCATGAAAAGGCATACCAATGCCCGATTGCAAAGATAGGCATTTCAATACAGATCAGTGCATCCTGTATCGCCGCAGCGAGACTATCGGCTGTATAATCCTCCACATTGTCTGGAATCGCTCCAAGAAAGACCAAGATGGAGAGAAGAAATCCTTGCCAGTACGAGGCAAATATGATGAGCTTGATACACAAAAACTTTGGCACCGGACGAAAAGGCTGTAAATCTTTCGACATGATAACCCAAAACATCCCGAGAGAATATAGACTCAGTGTGACACTAATATTGTAAATAATACCACTCCACATGTAACCGGAGCTTAGAGCAATAGTACCCTCTTGATAGACACCCGTAGCTTTCATGATAATAGCCGAAAGTCCAAGAAGAGGCTTCAACCAAGCATACTGTAGAATTCCACGTTTAATGGCCAAGAATGTGTGTGGATCTGAAATATCGACTTTGGGGAATACATGATTCAATGGCCATAGGTGATGAACCGGCTCTCGTCCATGCATCATAATAATCAAAGCTCGTTCACCTCCAAGAAAATTTATAAGGAGTTGGAAAAATGTGTAAATTGTGAACGCCTATCAACAATCAGTTTTAATCTAATCGCCATCTAAAAAGACCAACTAACCTCATATACATCACGAATAGGATCGAGAAATAGCGCTGCCTCTCTTGAAACCAAACTGGTCCATGAAGAGATTGAGTATATTGGCACCCTAAATATTTATATCAGAAAGGAGCAGTGAATGTGGGTGGTGGCCGCATCCACATACATAAGCAGGATTCGAATGACATAGCGTTGCAGAAGAGGTTTCCGGTAGTTTTTCCTATCAAGCTTTAGATATGCAATTTGATTTTATATCATTGCGACAATATAACGTACGTCTGTAGCCAAACCGACCTGTTGATAGAGACGTTAGCTCCTAAGCAAATGAACAGGTCGTTGACCAAACATACACGATTGATAATATAGACGCAAGCAATGCAGCAGACCCAGCCACCACTATTGTTGCATTTGTCAACTTCTCCCCAGTACCACCAGAGAGATCACTGGTTCCTGCCATCATCTTGAACGGTCGAAGGGTATTAATGGAGTTGGCGCGTTCTCCTGGTCAAGATAATCTGTTGCGAGTGGACTGGAGCTTGAAAGTCTTAGGTTGTGTGACTAACATGATCTGCAAAACTCTCCTTCATACTTTTATAAAAACGAATGATAAGTCAACCCGAAGAGATATTATAATTTCGGCAAATTAATTGCTTCAGAGATGTCTACGTGACAATGAAATTAGCAGGCAGTGCTGATATCCATGCCATGGTTTTGTAGTTACTGTATTAATAGAGAAGAAAGCGTACGTAAGAGAGCTTCCAAGCGGGCAATGCGGCCGATCGGCCCCTTTGAAGCATCACTTCCACTTCGTGCGACATCTGGGCATGTGTAAATCTCTTGAGCTTTCAATCATACAACGAAAGAGATTCATGCAACTTTGACCACTTCGCATGCCAAATCTTTGACTTTACGGTTTGCTGAGAATTTACAAGAAATTTTGTTCATATTCTAGAGACAATGCAACGCGTAGAATGGAGGCCGGAATCTTTGCGGTCATGAGCATTTTCAGTCGGAGTTACATAGGACTTTACTTCACACACAAATATATAAAGAATGGCGAGCAGTAGTGGCTTGACAGCGTCACCTTTGCGAGCGGATTTAGTCTTCAATTGGTAAATCTTTTGCATTCCTTGCGAAAGAGAATTAGCAACTAATAGTTTAGGGTTTTCCTCATTGAGTTGATTGTCTCCGGGATTCTGTAGGTCTCACGCTGGGATTTGACGTCGCATAGCTAACTTTCTGTATAGTACACTGTTCTTCCTTTTTTACTTCAATCGCGTCTTCGCTGCCCTTGTATCATATGGTCTTCGAGCCTGGACATGGCATCAATATCGAGTTTATGTCGACATCCAAGCTTTACAGATTTCCCTTCTAGGAGGGCGCGTTTTCTTGAAAGGTGTTAGATACCATGGCAACAACGAAACTATATTGATACAGAATGGATATATTACATGGAAATATTGGCTCCGCAATGTGAGGGAATTGGATTTGGGGAATGCTGGCTCCAACAAGGAGCAGGAGTCGACTGTTAGTACGGGTATCGATGGGGAAGAAGAAGCGCCAAAGGCAAAGAAGAAGTTACCTTGTCGAATCCACGTCAACTTGACTGGAGTGGAATGGTTTGTATACAACCGAAGTGCAGCATACGATGCCGTTATCTCTGGGATTGTTGAAAATGATGGGAAATCAGATCACGTCGCGCATAGCCATGAAGATGAAACCTCTCAGCATGTGAGGTTAAGGAAAAAGGGTGTTTTAAGTGATCGCGACAATCCGAGAGATTTATCTAAAGAGTCAACAAGCGATTCTCATAAAGTACCCTCTCATATCGAAGAACAAGCTAAAATTGGGACACCCCATATAGAAGATAAATCTGGTAGATCTTCCGCGCATTCTCAAGCAGCCGATGCTATGGAAAGTGACGAATCGTATGCGACTGTTGAATCAACTTTCTTGCTTAGGTTCCTTCCCCTTCATATTGAATGTTCCAAAGCCGCTTTGGTACTCGGAAATGAAAACACCAAGAGCGTACTCATCGCTAAAATGGACAAGGCAGAAGGAGAGTTAGATGCCGTGGCGTCAAACAAACTGGATCAATACAAACAGCTCATAAACTTTCGTTTCGAGCATCCCGTTATACAAATTCAACCGAATGATGACTACAAAGAGGATCAGATTACGACTGCCTGCCGAATTAAGCGCGGTGCCCCGGATCAGTCAAACCCCAGCACGCGTCGTGCCCATTCCCATACCTTTTTCCATCGCCAGCGCAAGAAAGTATGGCATACTATTCAAGATCTCGTACCATACTTTAAAACTTCTGTAGAGTCTTTCTCGTCTAGTCAAGACAGCCACTCAAACTCACCTACCCAAGGAGGCGCAAATATAAGCAGCTGGCAAGGGCTTTCGAGATACCTAGATGAGGGTGAGCAAGATGATAAAGCGCGGTGGTCTTCCAACGAATACGCAACAGTTACCACTATTGCCGATAGTCCTAGTGCCACTATGAAGTTTTATTGGGACGTCCCAGGCAAGGTTCCACGGCGTCGTGAGGCGTCAAAATTAGCAGGCAATAATATCAATGGCGATATCCCTCCTGAATGGGGAATTGATCTCACCTTAGAGGGGGCAACTATTAATTACGGTCCTTGGGCAGATAGGCAGCGTGCCGAAATTCAGCGAGTCTTCTTTCCAAGTCTATGTAAAGATGCCTCTCCCGCCAAAATGATTGAGCCTGGCGAATATAGAGTGCCAACACAGTTCAAACTTTACATTGAGCTTGACCACGAGACAACGCTTCGAGTACCAATTAGAGAGGAATCGAAGAATTGGAAATGGACAAAGCAAGCAGATACCAATGGTGGCCGCCAGAGCGAGCGAAAGCGGACTAGTAACAAAGGCCGCAGGAGGAAAGATGATAAGGGAGCCCCAGGGCCTGAAGTTCGCCCTTTCGGTTGGCTTGACATCAAGGTTGGTGCAAATGCAACAATTCGGTACGTTATGGATATGGTGGCTGGGGAGTCCGGATTTTCAAACAAGCTTCAGTTGGATTTGCCCAACACGGAAATCACCACCAGTGTTAACCATGGCCTACTATGGAGGTCTACTGGGAACGTCATTAGCTGCGATATGTCAAACCCCTTACAATGGAACGGTTTCCGGGCATGGAGCTTCGATATCGGTAGTCGTGGATTGGAACTCTTCATCCTGAGGGAGCATGTTTTTCTCCTCACTGATCTTGTTGGTGACTGGGCCAGTGGGCCGCCTCCAGAATATCTCACATTTACGCCATTCAGGTACCTGGTAAATCTCAACCTACAGGGGTTTAGACTTTACCTCAATGTCAATGACTCGAACATAATCAATAATCCTGCCGATTTTGACGATAACACCTTCATCATCATTTTTGGGGAGTCACTAATCGCAGATATTTGTATTCCCATCGATACATTTCGGCCACACCGCAACGATATATCCTTTGACGTTTTGGCCAAGCACGGTGGACTGAATTTGCATGTACCTCCATGGAATACGCAGGCCACCTTCCTAAATTCCACAGAAATCGCCCAACTGGATACTCTAAAACTTGGAGGGAAATACCAATATTGTGCAACTACTTCGTCCAGTAATACTGATACACTAATACTTGATGTGTATGGCAACGGAGCTACAGCTCAATTTTATGGATTCGTCATCCGATATTACCTCAAGGTAAAAGACAACTACTTCGGCGATGATATTCATTTTAGAACCTTGGAAGAATACCAGGAAGCTATTCGTGTAAAAACCGCTAGCAGCCAAGAAGACAAAAATGTTCAGCCTCACAAGAAGAGTAACGATCTAGATGTGATCTTGAGCGTATCTGCCGACGAATCTAGTGTAATTTTGCCTGCAAATTTGTATTCCACAAAGGACCATATTCGTATCGAGATTGCGACACTGGCTGCCGATCTTCGCTTCACTAACTACTACATGGACTTGGATGTAGAGCTGAGCACATTGGCCTTCTCCTTAGGAACCGAGAACGACAGTAGGATGTCTCTTCTAAGTGCCACGTCTGGTACCCAGCTATTTGTGGATGGTCTTAACATCTCGGGCAATCGCCTTTTTGGCTTACCTCCTACTGAGCCAACCTATGTCTGCAATTGGGATTTTGGAGTCGGTGCAATTACTGGTGAGTGTACAACTGAATTTTTTGTCCGTTTACTTGGAGGGGCCAAAGCGCTTGCATTTTCCTTCGATGATGACGAGAACGCCCTGCCACCGACTGCTGAACCATTGTTGCACGACGTAACTTTCTTTCGCGCCTCAGTTGGTTCTATTCGTATTTGGATACACGTTGAAGAGGCAGCATTTCTTTTTTCTACCTCTAAGATTACTATGAATTTTGATGATTGGGCTGGATCCCATTACTCCAAAAAACTGGATCTTCAAATACCAAACTTGAGCTTTGGCTGCGTTGATGCGGAGTCGGCTTCGAGGCACAGGTCAAGAACACAACATCCCGTAGAGACTCATGGCCTTGTTCAGACAACTATATCCTTTGGGATGATACAGAAGAAGCTTGCATTTGTGGAAGACCGCCGACTGCAGCAAGAACATCTAAAGCTTCATGATCAAAGAACGCATAGAACCGATTTTCTCTTGCACGATTACGTCGCGACAGATATAGATCGGGTCAGTGTTGACGCACCTGCTATGTGCGTTCCACCAATGCCTCCCCCAATCTCCTACCATGACGGCCTGATACAAGACACGTCATCTACTTCCAAAATGACCTCTAAGGTGTCATCAGTGCGCAGGAATCGACCTCAAGCCGGGCGGAAAAGCTCATTCTTGACAGCGTCTAGTTCAAGCTTCAAAAGCGACCGGAGCATTCTTCGACCTCGTTCGTTTAATCATGAAGGAACACCCGTTTCGGCTTCACGCTCCAGAAGTGTACAAGCTGGCCAGTCTCATCTTAGAGATCTTTCCGTCTCAACTGGCCGTCAATCTTCATTCTATAGCGCTGTAGGTGAGCACAGAGGTCTTCCTCCTTCTAGTGTCACCTTCTCAAGCTCCTTCATGGCACCATATTTTCCCCTTGAGGCTGTGGAGCCCGACACCAAAGATCTTCCAATCTTGGATTCCGAATCCGGAAACGAAAATTCTGCGCACTCACCTCGCATGAACCTAGGCGATATCCAGACAGATCGAGTTGGTGAGAATGCCACGCACGTCAGCTTTATCGTGGAAATGCCCTATGGCATCAAGGCAGTGCTTAGCCCGAAGGCTGTCGGAGCTGTAGCGGATTTACTTTCTGCAATACAACCTGTGGATCCTGTTGATATGATAGATGATCTTCAGATTAATTCTATGGGCGAGATATTTGGTATGGATAAGAAAGACAAGACGCATGGCGAGGTTTTGGATATAGCTGTGCGAACTCCAGGCATATGTCTTCGCTTCTTAAATTCTCCAAATGTGCATGACCTGGGCAATGCTGAGAGTGAAACGCATGATCAGTACGATCTCTCCCTCTCACACCTTGCTGTTACCTCGCGGAGTGAAACATTTGGAACATCAAATTTCATCTCTGCCCAATCTTCCCGACAATCTTCCGCGGTCCATTTGTCACTCGGCTCTGCTGTGCTGGCTGCCAAAGAACGTTTTGGCGATCTAAATGATGCGCAAGCAGCCGTAAATGCCATTCTTGAAGACGTCGTATTCTGGATTGCTTCTGGAAAAAACACAGCAGCAAGTATGATATTCAAAACTATTGAGGTCAATACGGCTAGCAGTAAGGTCGAATATCTGGCCTCGTTAGTTCATCGCACCAATGTTCTTGCTGATCGTGTAGGCGAAATATTTGCATCTCGATTAAGTCAGCAACGAAACCGCCTTCAGCTCTTTACATACCTTGTAGCAACTGCAGGAGAGCATGCGACAGACCCATTATTTTTAACAAGGCCGGCTTATGTCCTCCGAAGTGCACAAAAGCATTTGAGGACTCATGATTCCTGGAAAGTCATTGCTCGACTTCGGCATATGTATTCAATTCTTGGGACATCTGCAAAAATCGATATCATGAGCCGCTGCGCAAACAACACGGAAAGTGTTCCCGAAGACGCTGCACAACGAGTCCTTGCCAGCTTTTCTCAATGGAGGAGCTGGGATCTCAACAACCTTGGCACTTGTGTCCTCATGAGTAATGTATTTGGTCTTGCTAAGGATAGCGCCACCATAGCCGCATCAGAAGCACCAAACATGAACATATCATTTCGAACAGAACTCGTGAGGCTTGTGATCGATCCAGGTCCAAAGCAAAATGAGATTGCGCTGTCTTCCTTGACAGCCAGTGCCTCGATTATAACTACGTCTTCTCCTATTGCATCTCCAGTCTCGGGCGCAGATACGGTCCAGAACAATACTGTGCACGTGTTTTGTGAAGACGTATCAATTAATTTAAATTGGGAACTATACGAGCTCGCACAAGATATCTTCAGATTGTATCAACAAAGCGAGTCGAACGTTACAGTACCAGACAGACCTTCGCCAATCACGCTAGCTCGTCCAAAGACAAAACCTAAGCAAAATCTTCAGGTCGTGATCGCAACAGAGAAAGGTTCTATCACGCTTGATACTGTTAACCTTAGATCTGTTTCCATCAGTGAGGGCTTGAAAGCTTCTATTGTCATGGCAGAGGAAACTGTCAATATGACTATGTTCAACGTCATGCTCGCCGCAGAAGCAGCCACCTCGAAGATCCAGAGCCATTCACAGCCATTAAGCCTGTATCAGTTACGAAATCCTAGTGTCTACGTCTCACATGAAAGTTCAACGGTCAACGAAATTCTTACAAACGTTTTCAAGGTTGCAGCCAACTCGCAAGAATTGGCATTCATAGTACAACAAGATATTGTAGCACTCATCGAAGTATTAGACCTAGTAATTGGAGATGAAGTCGCACAGCTCCACCGCTTGGCAGAGAAATTTCCGACAGCTAAACGACCCATACCACCACGAAATTTCTCGCCGCCCAGGGTTCAAGAGCCGAAGTCGATCAACAAAATCCATTTGGCACTATTTCTCAACACATATCAAATCAGCATACCTCTCATACAATCGTTGACGTATACCATCTCAGGTGTCATCGCTAGGGCTTCCTTGGCGGCTCATTTTGGATCCGAGATTGTCTTCGATTTCGACATCAAGGAGCACTCACATGATGTGCAAACAACACAAAACAATAAACAGCAGAGTATCTCGTTATTGCAGATGCCACCAACCAATGGCCGTGTCGTTAGCAGTATGTCCGAGGAAGAGAATAAGATTTCGGTCTTCGCTACTGTAGAATCCGTAGAGCTCGATGCAGCTGCTGTTCATAGTCTCTTAGCTGCTCTCAACCGGCCAGAAATCTCTAGCGTCGTTTCTGATATTCGTGACGATATCAAGGCAATACAGGCACATGTTGAGGAAATATTTGGACCAAGCGGCAGTCCATTGCCGGCTTCACCACCAAAAGCTGGTTCTGCTCTGATTTATGACGCTCACCTAACCTTTGCGGGCTTGGACATTTATGCAAATGCGGAACCGTCGCAAGATGGAAAAACTACTGCAAGGCTTGAGTTTAATGTTGGCTGCGTACAACTTCTAGTTGCTAATCGGTTGGAGCCACATGGTCCAACATACGAATTCCCAGAGATTCACATAAATTTGCACCGCATCATGTTCGAATTATCTCGTCTAAACAGTGGGACTATGGAGCCTTGCGGAAATCTTGCATTTGCTGCTTTCTTGAATGCCACGAGCAAAAAGAATGAAATAGGGGACGATGTGAGATCGTTCCATCTTAGGAGCAATGGCCTCGAAATTAACCTTTTCGCCGAAACTGCATCCTCCGTGGTAGATGTCATGGGACATTTGCAAAATAAAATTAAAGATATTGACTTCACCCGGGAGAAACAATATTTCAAGAAATTTCGCAAGTCCAGACCAACTATCACAGTCAATGACGAGCTTAAGGACTACAATAGTACCACCGGCTCAACTTCAACTATCATGTTCGCCTCAATGTACACCCTTGAACTACTCAATATCCAAATTAGTTGGCTGGTTAGCAATGCGGAAAAAGACCGCGTCTCACACTCTGAGAAAGAAAATTTGGTTCTGTCATTGAAGCGTATTCATTTATCAACTAGGAAGGAGAATTCTGCTCGACTTACCATTGAAAACTTGCAACTTCAAATGGTACCATCTTCCCATGACAAAATTCAACGGTCACTCAATTCAGCTTTGCTGCCCGAGGTTATCTTCAACGTTGGTTATATTTCAGGCCAGAATACTCGCAGATTCGCATTCCAAGCAGCAGGAAAATCTCTGGACTTGAGATTGACTTCTCAATTCATCATACCTGCGGCTGAGCTCCAACGTTCAATAGGATCTGCTGTTGAAATGGTCAGGGTAGCATCAGCTACTTGGAGTACAAATCCATCACTAACACTACCATCTCCAACACCAGATAACAAAAGGCAACCATTCTTCGGGAAAAAGCGGATGGAGTCTTTACTGGTTGATGCAGACTTTGCTGGAGCCGTTGTATATCTGTCGGGAAAGAAGCTGGCAGGGACTGCACAGTCAAATCAAGCAGGTATCTCAGGCCACATGCCCCAGGCTGGAAGGTACGGGCAATTTACTCATACAGACACGGGTAGCAGCACAGTGTTGCGTGCACCCGGCCTTGCTTGGAAGGTGGAATATAAAGACAATGGTCTAGATGACCCTTCCTTGAATGCTGAGGTAAAGGTGGATGCTTCAACAAACATACTGTACCCGTCAGTTGTGCCTCTCATCCTAGAGATATCTTCCTCGGTCAAAGACATTGTAAGTGAGGATGGCAAAGATAAGAAGTTGGTCCCGAAACCATCGCCTCAAAAGTTTATGGGCTCCGACGACGATAACATCTTGGCAGCCGATCCCAGTGCTGTCCTCGGCCGCACCCAGCTCAATTTGGGGCTACGGATTTGTAAGCAGGAGTTTACTCTTAGCTGTCAGCCTATAGCACGTGTAGCTGCTAGTGCTCGATTTGATGAGATTTACATGACGATTAACACGGTCCGGTCCACCGAGCATGGCCATTTCTTTGCTGCATCTGTTGTTTTCTCGAAACTGCAGGCTTCAGTACAGCATGTCTATTCCAGAGAATCTACAGGAAGTTTTGATGTAGACTCAATCTTCCTTTCTCTCATGAATAGCAAGCATTTGAGTGGCACTAGTGGAATGTCTGCAATATTGAAGATCAGTCCCATGAAGGTCTTAGTCAACGCCAAGCAGTTGCAAGATTTCCTGCTCTTCAGGGAGATTTGGGTTCCTCCCGAGATGCGCGAGGGATCTACGGCTCCAGTGTCGTCCAATGACACTTTGCAATCATCAACGTTTCTCGTGCAGAGATACCAGCAAGTTGCGGCAACCGGCGCCTTTCCTTGGAATGCTACAGTCTCTATTGCTGAGCTAGACGTTCAATTGGATCTTGGGCAGGCCATTGGCAAATCTGCCTTTATCATATCCAAGTTTTGGATTTCGTCAAAAAAGAACTCTGATTGGGAGCAGAATTTATGTCTCGGCTTCGATAAAGTTGGGGTGGACAGCTCTGGCAGAATGAGTGGGTTTGTAGCGCTGCAGGATTTCAAGATACGTACTTCGATACAATGGCCAGCACGCGAAAAGGCATTAAATCAAACTCCACTAGTTCAGGGCTCGTTGGGGTTCAGTCAATTACGAGTCAAGGCTGCGTTCGATTATCAGGCCTTTTTAGTCGCCGACATCACATCGTTCAAATTTCTCATGTATAATGTTCGCAATGGCTCCCAAGCTAAGGGCGATCGACTAGTCGCCATTCTAGATGGGGAAGCAGTACAGGTATTCTGCACCGCAACAACCGCATCGCAAGCACTTGCGCTCTATCAAGCGTTCCTGCGACTTGTTCAGGAAAAACGGAGTAATTACGAAACTTCACTCTCAGAAATTGAAAGATACATGAGGCGCAAATCAGTCTCGCAGCCAATACCACATCCTCCCATAACACCTTCAATGGAGTCACAATCGGAAAAATTGAAATCGCCCGTCTCGCTGCACACTGATGTGATCGTCACACTAAAGGCTTTAAATGTAGGAGCTTTTCCAAGCACATTCTCAGATCATCAGGTCTTCAAAATTGAGGCGCTTAATGCACAGGCACGATTTGCAGTAACAATGGATCAAGGGAAGATTCACAGTAGCCTAGGTCTCACTCTTGGTCAACTTCGTATTGGCCTTGCTGGAGTGAAGCAAGTTGAGGCACCAAAGTCTGTTAGTGATCTTTCGGTAGAAGATGTGGTTAATAGTGTGACAGAATCTCGGGGAGGTACCATACTAAAAGTTCCCCGAGTTGAGGCTACAATGCAAACCTGGCAGGTTCCCGGGTCCAATCATATAGATTATATATTCAAAAGCTCCTTTGAGGGGAAGGTCGAAGTTGGATGGAATTATTCCCGTGTGAGCTACATTCGTAGCATGTATGCCACACATACCAAAGCGCTTGCTCAAAGGCTAGGGAAGCCTCTACCACCATCAGCTCTGAAAATCACGGGTGTACCAAATGCAGAAGATCCACAAAGTAAGGAGGGCTCGCAACAAAAGATTACAGCCGAAGTCAACGTCCCTCTATCCAAATACCAATATACGGCCTTGGAACCTCCTATCATTGAGACACCTCTTCTTCAGAGTCTGGGTGAAGCAACACCACCCTTGGAATTCTTTGGGTTGCATCGAGATCGACTTCCAAATCTTACAC
The DNA here is from genome assembly GCA_002162615.1 of Myriosclerotinia duriaeana. NCBI lineage: Eukaryota > Fungi > Ascomycota > Leotiomycetes > Helotiales > Sclerotiniaceae > Myriosclerotinia > Myriosclerotinia duriaeana. The sequence goes on from NGKI01000008.1 coordinate 779,542, forward strand.
ATCAAATAGTGATTGTGGCGTTACTGGAATTGGCTGGGGAGGTAGAGGATGCTTATGCCAAGATTTTGGGGTCGTCTTGATTAGTCTCTTCCCTGTTAAACTCTGTTTTCGTATCTTCTTCAAATGCGTACGATTTTTTATATAAATGATAGCGATGGCGTTAAGGTGAATGATTAGTTCAATGCGGAAGATTGATTCATCTTCGGGGTGATTGAGTGTATACATATTCGTATATATGGATAGATAGACGCATCAGCAGTAACTTAATGATATACGGATTCACTTCATTCTCTTCTTGATGTTATTTTTGACTTGTCGGGTTGCTGCGACGGGAAAGATTGAAATTACCTAGGTACCACCTGCAATGGGATGGATCCATCTCACTGCCCGGATTTGTCATTGCCGATGAGGGCGGTGAGTCTGACGGCGGAGGGGTAAATGAATTGATGGGTTCCAGGTATAAGGTTGCTCTTGAACATGCTTCTTTGGTTCTTTGGTTCTTTGGTTCTTTGTGCTGAATACCTATCTACCTAGCTGCAGGTGGTAGGTGGTAGGTAGTTTGTAGTAGGTACTTTTACAAACCTTAGTACTTGTTAGATAGATAGATGTGTGTGAAATTAATTACCTATTCCAAGATTTATTGATTACCTTGATGGTAAAAGCAGCCTCCAAAAATTGATGCACCAATCAAATGGCATGCTATGGTACCCCACCAAATAAAGAGAATAACTGGAAAGTTCCAAACAAACAACTCATTCATTATTCACTCATTCATTCATTCACTCACTTACCTACATCATTCATGAACAAGAAATGAAAAACGTTGCCATCACTTGTACCCGACTCTATTTGATCAATATACCAAGGTCCACGTACCCAGGTAATAAATGATAAAGAATTAATTACCTAAGTAATTAATAATTCCAAGGGTTAACTTTGTAACTTTGTAACTTCGTAAATGGAATTCAATAATAAATAATAAATAATCACCTGTAATACATACATACCTAGGTACTTTTTACCAATCTACTACCATTTTATCTCACCTGGGCAAACCTCACTTCTTATTATTATTAGAGGGCTAACCCTTCTTAAGGCATCAATAATTGTTGCCTGGTCATCTTTTTACCCTCAAATTTTTCCATATTCGGACTTACAATTGGAACCTTGGAACCCCGCCACCTTTCTAGCCCCACCCCGAGAGATCTTTTCCTGTCAATTCAATTCAATTTCATTTCTTGCCCACCTTTTTTACCTTTTTACCTTTTTACCTTTTGACCTCTTGACCTTCTTGACCTTCTTGCCTCTTGACCTTTTTATCAAAACTTCCTCTCTTCTCTTCTCTTCCCCTCTTCCTCTTCATCTTACATCGAAAGTTATCACTCCAGCTTTCTTTCTTTGTATTATCTCTCTATCCCATACTTTGGGTCTGTAGCAGGTATCTACAAATATTTACGATACTTCAAGTGGTCCAATAAACCACTCAAGTATCTAATCGTTCGAGCGTGTGTCGAACGACAAATCAATACATCTTCTTTTAATCAGTTTTTTGAAGCACTACCGCCAAAATGGTTAAGTAAGTATCTATTCATCCCTTCAATTATCATTCATGGCAGATATAAAGAGCAAACTATACTATTTGATCGCAAATCATCAGAACATCTCAATTTCCTCCTCTACATTGATGGATCGAGCATTCTCGAGAGATGACTCGAGATGGAGGTTTCGGAGATAAGCTCATATAAAAGTACAATGGATATTTTGCTAACGACTGCTCTCTCATTTTAGCTTCACCGTTGAGGAGGTCCGCCAATTGATGGACAAGGCTACGAACGTTCGTAACATGTCCGTCATTGCCCACGTCGACCACGGAAAATCTACCCTTACCGATTCCTTGCTCTCCAAGGCCGGTATTATCTCCGCTGCAAAGGCTGGTGATGCCAGAGCCACTGATACTCGCGCCGATGAACAAGAGCGTGGTATCACCATTAAGTCGACTGCTATCTCTCTATATGGTAACCTCCCAAATGACGATGACTTGAAGGACATCGTTGGCCAAAAGACCGATGGAAGAGATTTCTTGATCAACTTGATCGATTCACCCGGTCACGTTGATTTCTCCTCTGAAGTTACTGCTGCTCTCCGTGTCACTGATGGTGCTCTCGTTGTCGTCGATACCATCGAAGGTGTGTGTGTGCAAACCGAGACTGTCCTCCGTCAAGCTCTTGGTGAGCGTATTAAGCCTGTTGTTATCATTAACAAGGTCGATCGTGCTCTTCTCGAACTTCAAGTCTCCAAGGAAGATCTTTACCAATCTTTCTCGAGAACCATCGAGTCCGTCAACGTCGTTATCTCTACCTACTTCGACAAGACTTTGGGAGATGTCCAAGTCTACCCAGGTAAGGGAACGGTTGCCTTCGGTTCTGGTCTTCACGGCTGGGCTTTCACAATCAGACAATTCGCTCAAAGATACGCCAAGAAATTTGGTGTTGACAGAAACAAGATGATGGATCGTCTCTGGGGCGACAACTACTTCAACCCACACACCAAGAAGTGGACTACCAAGTCTACCCACGAGGGTAAGGAATTGGAGCGTGCTTTCAACCAGTTCATCCTCGACCCAATCTTCCGTATCTTCGCTGCAGTCATGAACTTCAAGAAGGACGAGATCCCAACTCTTTTGGAGAAGCTCGGCATTAAGCTTTCCCCAGAGGACAAGGACAAGGAGGGCAAGCAACTTCTTAAGGTTATTATGCGTACTTTCTTGCCAGCTGCCGATGCCCTTTTGGAGATGTTGATTCTCCATCTCCCATCCCCAGTCACCGCTCAAAAGTACCGTGCCGAGACCTTGTACGAGGGTCCTCCAGATGATGAGGCCTGCATTGGTATCCGTGACTGTGACCCCAAGGCTCCTCTCATGTTGTACGTCTCCAAGATGGTGCCAACATCTGATAAGGGTCGTTTCTACGCCTTCGGTCGTGTCTTCGCTGGTACCGTCCGTTCCGGTTTGAAGGTCCGCATTCAGGGTCCTAACTACACCCCTGGCAAGAAGGATGACTTGTTCATCAAGGCCATCCAACGTGTCGTTCTTATGATGGGTGGTAAGGTCGATCCTATCGATGATGTCCCAGCCGGTAACATTCTCGGATTGGTCGGTATTGATCAGTTCTTGTTGAAGTCTGGTACCCTCACCACCAGTGATACCGCCCACAACTTGAAGGTTATGAAGTTCTCCGTCTCCCCTGTCGTTCAACGTTCAGTCGAGGTCAAGAACGCTCAAGATCTCCCCAAGCTTGTCGAAGGTCTCAAGCGTCTTTCCAAGTCCGATCCTTGTGTCTTGACTTTCATCTCCGAATCTGGTGAGCACGTCGTTGCTGGTGCAGGTGAGTTGCATTTGGAAATTTGCTTGAAGGATCTTGAGGAGGACCACGCTGGTGTACCTCTCCGTATCTCCGACCCTGTCGTTCCATACCGTGAGACTGTCACTGGCAAGTCCAGCATGACCGCTCTCTCTAAATCCCCCAACAAGCACAACCGTCTTTACATGATTGCCGAGCCTCTTGACGAGGAGGTTTCCAAGGAGATCGAGGCCGGAAAGATCGGTCCCCGTGATGATTTCAAGGCTCGTGCCCGTATTTTGGCCGATGAGCACGGATGGGATGTCACTGATGCCCGTAAGATTTGGTGTTTCGGTCCAGATACCAACGGTGCCAACTTGTTGGTTGATCAAACCAAGGCTGTTCAATACTTGAACGAAATCAAGGATTCCGTCGTCTCCGGTTTCCAATGGGCTTCAAGAGAAGGTCCAATTGCTGAGGAGCCAATGAGATCTTGCAGATTCAACATCATGGATGTTACCCTCCACGCCGATGCCATCCATCGTGGTTCCGGACAAGTTATGCCAACTACCCGTCGTGTCTTGTACGCTTCCGCTCTCTTGGCTGAGCCAGGTCTTCTCGAGCCAGTCTTCTTGGTCGAGATTCAAGTACCAGAATCTGCTATGGGTGGTGTTTACGGTGTTCTCACCAGAAGAAGAGGTCACGTCTTCGCCGAGGAGCAACGTCCAGGAACTCCTCTCTTCACTATCAAGGCTTACTTGCCAGTCGGTGAATCTTTCGGTTTCAACGCTGATTTGCGTTCCCACACCTCTGGACAAGCTTTCCCACAATCCATCTTCGATCATTGGCAAATTCTTCCGGGTGGATCGCCAATTGACGCCACCTCAAAGACCGGACAAATCGTTCAAGAGCTCCGTAAACGCAAGGGTATCAAGGTTGAGGTTCCAGGTTACGAGAACGTAAGTTTAGGCTATCATTTCTTGAAGGGAACTCCTGCTAATCAATTTTATAGTACTATGACAAGCTATAAAGAACGAATTTTCAAAATAAAAGATACCGTCCTTTCCATATTCCACTGCAAATTTCACATCAAGATTATCTCCAGCTCCGGCGCTTTCATGAATTTCTAATCGAATACTCATTGACCATTTCGACTTGATAGTCGATTGGTATAAAAAGCAAGCCGCGCCATGTGATAGACAGATGAGCTTTTCTACACTTTTCGAGCTGCTGTTTTCATTTTGAGTCTTCATAAATTCAGCTGCATGAGGAAATGAAGGATTTCAAAACATCATTTATGACTTTTTAAGTGACAGTATTTTGTGAACTGGTGAACTTGTGCTGGATGTGAAACGTGAAAAATTAGATTGTATCTACTCCTTAGGTCAGTTTAGATGTCGATTTCGAGCCCGAATTGTAACTTGGTAGCATTTCTCAAAGTGAAAAAATCTCGACGGAGCAGTCAAAGGGGATGAGAGTCAGACAAGAAACGTTCTCCCTCCTCCAATCCCGTAACAGCATTTCAATTTTGTCATCCATCAACTCCACTCACTCTTATAGCCCTACTTCCCCACTCGGCCCCATCTCTCTCAAGACCACCACACTGACCACAGTGTCACCACCATTCAAAAATGTCTACCCCCACCCGTGGACGCCTCAAAGGCCCAAAACATGCCTCGAAAGTCTTAACAAGCCCACCCACCTACCCACCTACCCACCTACCCACCTGCAAGAATAATGGCTTTCGACAGAATCGACAGAATCGAAAGATACCTACCTACCAAAGCCTTTTT
>NGKI01000008.1:784678-796408 GCA_002162615.1 Myriosclerotinia duriaeana
TTTACTCTCATCAAAAGAACAAAATGCCAAAAAGATCACATCGCCTCGGGAGGGGCTCGAACCCTCAACCTTGGGCTTGCCATTTTACAAGATGGGTAGATGGGTAATCATGGTAATGGATGACTCCATCTCCTCGTAAAAGGCCCACGCGCTAACCAATTGTGCCACCGAGGCGGGGAGCATCTCATGGAAGACTTGTATGTTTGTTCCATTTGATGACACGTGGTACGTTTTTAGTATTTTATATTTGTATTTTGTATCTTGAAGAGGGGCATGGGCTAGCCCCACTATCTTGGCAGAGTTGGGCTTACTAGGTACCTAGGTACGTTGTGGTTGGGCTAGGGAGGCTCTAGATTGCAAGAACGAGAAAAGAAAATTAGTATGCTATGGTACCTAGGTATGGTTAGTATTATGTGATAATAATCCAAAGACAAATATTTGCTATTAATGATGTTCTCAATCGAGAGAAATGGTCGGGTTTCTGGCCATAACGACTTTTCCTATCTGCTTCTACTTGAAAATTCAACGCCCAAACTACTGCATCCATACATTCTCCGATGTCCGCAACGCCATATAAACTCCCGAATGGAAGAGCTCAGAAACCTCTCTATTAGCACGTACAACTCAGGATCTTCTTTGGGGATCCCCTTTTGAGTAATCCAGTACTCATGGACTCAAGAACTACGGTTCTCAAGTGAGCTTTCTTCTCGAGCCATTGATGGGTTTAGTGCCAACTTGGCTCCCGATAAAATTGTACCCACAATTCTCCATCAGGAAGTTCCGATGGACGTTTCTTTGCAAACGAAATTGCTGAAACCCCGACCTATTGAAACCTACTTCCTTTCTATCCCCGACAAACCTTTCATCTTCCCCTTACTGTCTACCTTCTCATCAATCGCAACCCTATGCGTTCGACTTCTACTTCTCGTCCTCTGTCTCCGTCGTGGAACCATTTCTGCCGAGTGTCCTTTGCTACGAGAGCGGGAGGGTGATTGGCTTCTTCGAGTCTTTGAGCGAGGAGAATGGATTATGTGGGAGGAGGAGGAGGAGGGAGAGGGCGTTGTGGTTGTTGCTGTATAGTGAGTCTTTTGGTATTTGGTATGAGGGGCTGTGGCTGCGAGCGATGTTGTGCTTGCGCTTGTGTTGGTTGTTCTGTGTTTGTGAGGGGAGGATAATGGCAGTGGTGATGAGGTGAGTGGATGGGAAGCTTGAGGGGATCGATGACGGACTCGACCGCGGAAGTTTGTGGATGTGCTGGTTATTGCGGGTGGTGGAGAAGCAGCGGAGGATCGACGACGTTTACGGCCGCGTTGCGGAGAAGGATCGTTGGAAGGCGGGTAGGCTGTGGTGGGCGAAGCGGTGAGTGACATTGTTCGGGAGGTGATGATGACCCGGGAAGACGTTCTGGCGCTTGTTACTTGTCTCTATGGAGTTCTGGTGGCCCGGTCTGCGAACTTGGAGTTTTGAGGGTGAAGTTGTTTGTGGTGCTTGGTATCTGATAGTCAATCAACTATGCTTATATCAGTACGTTTCTCGATTAGTTCTCAGCAAGGTAATTAACATAGACCTCGGGAAAGATTGTTCACGGAAAATAATATTCCTTATCGGTGGTCAAAGAACTGAGGTAGTAACGAGGAGACGATAGTGAATGGTGCCAACGAATGTCAGGGTATTAGTGAGTCAATATTGCAACATTGAGCCGTATGTGGCACAGTGCCAAGAAAGTATATAGCAGAGTATATTGATAGGATCAGAATGGAGGAGAGGTTTTTGGTATTGAAGTAGTGGAACTTTGAGATTTAAAGAAGGGGTTGTATGCAAGGAATCAATTTTGGACACTTTGGATTGAAAAGGGAGTATGCATTATTAACAAACAGATTCCCGTCTTGCTGGCATTCGATATGGATGTTTGATGTAATTTCCTTGTTCGTTCCTGAGAACAATACCTTGATAGATGTGATTGATATCCATGGATAGTAGAAGTTTTGAACCTTCTCCTCAAATAGGTAGGTGCGGGGAAATTGGCGATCATTCAAGGGGTTCATTGTATTACCTAGGTAACGAATGAAAGGACTCCGTTTTTGGTTTTATATTTGGGCTGATAGACTCCGTTAGTAATATAGATAAGTATCATTACTATGTAATCTGTTTGTACCTATGAAAAGTTACAAATTATGTTGTGATCTTCAATTGACGTAGGTAGGTGGTCATCAAATGTTGTGTTGTGTTGTGTTGTGTTGTGCGAGGTGAGGTGAGGTGAGGTGAGGTGAGGAGATGAGGTGAGGTGAGGCAGCATCGGGGAAATAAACTTGGCGAGCCTCGTTTGCTTTGCGGGCAGTGAGTGGGCTTTATAAAAAATATATACTCTATATATTATAATATATATGGATACCTAGGTATACAAAATACTTCCAATATTCAAAAGGGATTTACGTTACACACACTCCTTATAACAAACAATCGAATTTCAAAGTCTCGATCCATCGTCGAAAATGTTTTCACGACCTGCTATTAGAGCTTCGAGGCTCTACTGCCGCTGCTATGCAAGCTCTGCCAGTACCCCTCCGCCTATGCTCTTGAAGATCAGGTCAGTACTCACTACATATCGTGAATCGTTCCCTTGATGTTGATATTGATATTGATATTTTCCTGTTCGTAGAGATGACATGAAAGCTGCCATGAAGAATAAAGATACCAATCGACTTGCCGTCCTTCGATCACTCCTCAGCCAAACAATCAATGCCTCAAAAACATCCTCACCTGTTAATACCGATATGCAAATGTTAGCCCTCATCCGCAAATGCGCAAATGCAAGCCGAGCTGCAAGTGAAGAATTCAAAGCCGCCGGTAGAAAAGATCTAGTTGAGAAGGAAGAACAGCAATTGAAGGTCTTAGAAGAATATGCTGATGGTGTGGAGATGGTTGGGGAGGATGAGATCAGAAGTACAGTTAAGGAACTTGTGAATGGCATGAAGGCCGAGGGTGCAAAGATGCAAATGGGAGACATACTGAAAAGAGTATTTGCCCCTGAAGTACTGGGGGAGAAGAATGTAGAGAAGGGAGAGGTCGTAAGAATAGTGGTGGAGGTTATGGCCGGATTATAAGGATAAGGAGGAAGAGGAGGAGTATACCGATTGTATGTAAAGATATAAAACACTCAAGAGCTGAACATGATAGAAATTATAGTATAGAAACCAATTCAACTCAATCGCCCAGCCGTTATAATAGTTGAGTCTACCGATAGGTTTTTTATATCCATCATCCAATTTTCTTCCTTTAGATATATATATATTAACTTATAATGATAACCAATCGATAAACTTATCGTATCTGAGTTATTATCATATATTCAGCCTTGTCTTTCAGCCTCTTTGATTGGTCCAACAGTCCAATTAATATGACGCGACCCCGGACTACATGGCATGTTGTCGGTCTAGAGCTTGTAACATACATACATACATAGTACGTACCTAGTAGCTAGGTACGAGAAATGCCTCACAATCATCAATAATTCTAACCTCATGGCGATTTCCACAACAATTCAATCACATACATAATATGCCGAGATCTCGACCAGCTACCACGGGTTATGCCCAAATTGCCCAAGCAGAGGAGTTCAGCGATGACGAAGATGAGGACCCCCTCGCTGCTAGCCATGCCTCCTTACAACCAACATCCGCCCCACGATATGCATCGATTTCACAGCCTCGACCACATGGCGGAATGTATACCGATGGTTATAGTTCACCGACGAATAATCGAAAAGCTGGACATAGAAGAAGAAGAAGTCGTATGGGAAGCAATGCCTCTGGCGTGGACATCAAAGCTATAAATGCTAGATTGGAACGATGGGCTGACGAGATAGCGTCCAAGTTCAAAATTAATAAAGTCAAAGGGAAATCGTTTCAGGAGGAGAAACTGGAAATCCAACATTCAGTATTCCAGGCACCGGAAGGCATACGACCTGTCACGGCTGATACTTTGGCATCGGAACCAGACCATGGCCGAATGACAAAGCTGGAATTTGACGACGTTGTTGAAAGCGTTCGAGTCGCAATTGAGCAAGGAATGCATCCGAAAATGATATCTCAAGGAAGTTCGGGAAGTTATTTTGCGCGAAATAGTGATGGCAAAGTAGTCGGTGTGTTCAAGCCGAAGGATGAGGAACCATACGCCGCAGGAAATCCAAAATGGAACAAATGGATACATCGCAATTTATTCCCATGTTTCTTTGGCAGAGCATGTCTGATTCCCAACTTGAGTTATGTCTCTGAAGCTGCGGCATATACACTCGACTGTAGATTACGAACCAACCTTGTACCATACACCGACATAGTCCATTTGTCCTCGAAATCTTTCCATTACGACTTCTGGGACCGCAGGAAGTTTTATAGAAGTAAAAAGCCTCTACCACCAAAGGTTGGCAGCTTCCAAGTCTTTCTCAAAGGTTTCAAAGATGCGAATATCTTCCTTCGTGAAAACCCATGGCCGGATCATCCAAATGGTGCATTCAGATTTAACGATCCTCACAGAAACAAAAGAGGATGGAAAGAGACTTGCCGTCCAGGCTCATCGAAGTCAGATGAAGGTAATGAAGGGGCAGAAGCTAGCAGTCCTACTGGATCTGGGGATGACAACCAAAATCGACGTTTCGTTTGGACAGATGCATTGCAACAATCTTTTCGAGAGGAGTTGGAGAAGTTGGTCATATTGGATTACATAATGAGAAATACGGATAGAGGTCTTGATAATTGGATGATCAAAATTGATTGGGAGAATCAGGGCGTTTCAATAGTTTCAGACCCTCCCCAGATGAGAAACAATCCAGACTCCGAACGATCACCACGGGTGGTTTCTACCTCAGACAACATCAGTATGTCACATCTACCGGCGTACCCTTATCGCACCCAAGAGCCTATGGAAGCGACAAGTAGATCAGCTACCCCATCTAGAATGGCAGCACCAACCATATCCATTGGAGCGATTGATAATAGTTTGTCATGGCCTTGGAAACATCCTGATGCTTGGCGAAGTTTTCCTTTTGGATGGTTGTTCTTACCAGTATCACTGATTGGGCAACCATTCTCTCAAAAGACTCGGGAGCACTTCCTTCCCCTGCTGACATCAAAACAATGGTGGAGCGAGACTCAACTAGAGCTAAGGAAAGTCTTCAGCCAGGATGCGGATTTTCAAGAGCGCATGTTCGCTAGACAAATTGCTGTTATGAAAGGTCAAGCCTGGAACGTTGTCGAAACTCTCAAAACGGCAGACCATGGTCCTTTGGAGTTGACTCGAAGGGCAAGAGTTTGTGTTTGGGATGATCTTGTTGACATACCTGTTGCAGTGCCGATGAGAGTGCCGTCCGCAGAGATGCGAAGACGTAATGATCTACGAAACAGCCTTGACGAAGAGATGGATATTAGCGCCGCCAATGCAGCAGCACCACAACCGGATCTTCTTGGGCTTACGAGCCCATCAGTGGAGTTACCAAATCCGAATCGATTCGAGTTAGCTAGTCCGCAATATAGTGAAGATGCATCTCCGGAACTCGAGTCTTCTCAACCGGCAATGACATTTGCAAATTCTGGATTCTCTAGAGATAATATCTCCAGGGATGGAGTAAGATTTTCGGATCGACCACATCTTCAACACTCCAAAAATCGTATGAGTTATGATGGACCTGCAAGGTCACCAAATGGCAACCGTAATGAAGCGAGAAGATTCTCATTTGGATCAAGGAGTCGTGGAGCAGTTCAGACATTATACGACGGCGATGACCTCGAAGGAGACTTGGGATACGCAGCCGCGGAAGGGATGGAAGGACATCAAAGAAAAGTCATAGTAGAAAGGCTTGAAACAGTCAAGAGCAAGAACCCAGTCTTTACCTGGTGTTAATGGGGATATGGAATCATCGGGTAAGGCATCAATGAGTATCAATATGTACATTATATTATATCTCGGAAAGGGGCGCATGATTTTTGATATGGGCGTCAAAATACTCTCAAGATATAGATCTTCTGGGGTCGTAATCATATGGGACAAAGGGGCTGTTGGGGGGGGATATGAGTATGCTTTTTCTGATAATGGATTTCATGACTATGCTTTAAATTCAAAACATATATTTAAAATATGAATGTTGACTACCTATCTAGGTATCGTACAGAGTCTCACCAGATGTAATGGGATAGACATCAGTCCTCGTCTTATTTGATAAGCCTGTAAGCTGATTGGGCTGGCTGAAGAGAATACAGGCAACTAGAGTAGATGAATCTTAGTGATTTTTCGTATCCCTCCTCGGTTATGTGTGTTCTCTACATCTAGATTGGCTACCTAGTGTAAGAAATGATGAAGAATTCTTGTAGTTCCTATCTCGAGAATCTTTACTAACCCGACTCCTTAACTCCTAGAAGACTGGCACGGTTTGCTCAGGTGATGGATGTAAAAGAAAAGGAAGTTAATAAGTAGGTGGGTGGGTAGGTAAGCTTATTGATACACTCACTCACTTGCTAGGTAGGTACTGTACTTGTAAGAACTACCTACCTACGAACTACTACTTATATTACTACCTATCTTACTACTCCGTACCGGTAGGTAATAGAATGACAACAAGTTAATAATAATAATAATAAAAGTAGGTAATCACCTAAAATGAAATGCTATTTGTTGTGTTATGGTGTATGGATTTTTATACCTCCCTCTAGACTATATACCTTTCTTTATATTACCTACCTACCTACCTAGGTACAGCTAGATACTCCTCACTCTAGATCCATTAGATACTCCGATACTGAAATTGATATACGGAGCTGGAGTACTCAGTATTAGCGTTACCCACCTATCTAGCTACCTATCTACCTATCTACCTAGTACCTAGTACCGTACCCTCGGAAATTTTCTATCACATCTATCTACTATCTACTAGTAGGTACTGACTACCAGTGAGCAAAGTAGGTAAATTCATCAATCATTACCTAACACAAGAAATTCTATAAAAATATCACTTGTAATATATATATTCACCCAAATGATCACTTTCATTGGACTTTTCCGATGTTTCTAGTTTCATCTAATTTTTTCTTTTTTTCTTTTTTTCTATTCCCATTTTACCTACTTCTGCAAATAACAATGCAAATGGATCCTATCAAATAATCATTGCCCCTCCCTCCACCTTGTGAATTATCGCCTCACCCACTAGAACTACAACTAATAATACTACAACTACAATTACAATTACAATTACAATTACAACCAGAACCAGAACTACAACCAGAACTACAACCACAAACATTGCCTACATACGACACACAACTTATGCATGCGACCGTGACGTGCAAATAATCAAAATCATCTGCCATAAAGGGGAAAATATGGCATCAATGAACAACAACTACTCTGGTAAATTCCCAATCTTTGCAAACGGCGAGTTCCTACATGCACACCAAAGGAAACTATCTGGAAGTTCAGACTTACACCCCGAATACCCTGCCGATATTGATAAACATGTTACTTACAATCACTCTGTCGCACAAGGCCAACCCACCCCAAGCTCGAGACCGAATCAAAATGATAACAGTCCCAATACATCCCTTTTGAACCGTCATGCCACTACTCCCCAAACTTGGACTCCAGCTCAGCTATTGAATCCTCGAAGCATCAATCAGACTCCGCAGGTCTCGGCACGCTCACAACAAAAAATTGCACAATTGGCTCCTTCTCCTCAGCCCATATTCCAGTTCAATACCCCAGGTGGGTCGTATACGCCGCCACCTCTCTCGAACTCGAATGTGAACGTGAACTCGAACTCGAACTCGAATGGTCAGAATGCTTTTGCATCATATGCAAATACGAATGGGCAGGTGCCGGGCATGGGAAGCTTCGTGGATCGCATGCATAATGTTACAGATCGCGACATGGTACCTCAAAAGCGCCGGAGGATAGAAGATGGCAGCAGAGCACAGTTTAATGGAAGTTCTAGTGGCGGTGCCTATGGACATTACGTGAAAGACAAGAGAGTGGAAGGTCAGAAGGAGGGTTGCGCCAAACAAGTACTGGATTTATCTACAGTGGACGACGACGTGGAGGTTATCGGGAACGAACAGGATAGGGAAGTTTGCTACGGACGTATCGAAGGGTGTTCACTCAATGCTCATCGAGTACCAACGCCAAGACCTGGATCTCAAGTTCTTTCGCCCGAGAATTGGCCACAAATAAAGATTTTCTTGAGGAGGAAAGATGGTGACAAAACGAATAATATACACGCTCTCGATAGTACTCGCGAAATCATTGGCTGCGTCGATGTGAACACGGCAATTGGACTGGCACCTATTCTCGACTCCCCAAAGATGGGTGTTAGGACAGCTGCGCGTATTCTCACAAGAAAAAGGGAAGCCGGCGACCTCCCACCAGGCTCCCCATGCTCGGTTCGTTATGGTCTGGATCTGAACATTTATGGACCAAAAAAGCACGCACTTCAGATTGGTCGGTTCCTCTCTCACAAACAACTATACCTACGATCACCACTTTCTGTTGAAGCTGGTATTGAATTGCATAATCCTCATACCATAGAAAAGCCTTCAAGAAATTTACAACCCGCTTCTAATCCATTTTCTTCTTCCTACGCTTCGCGTTCTCAGGCCCCTGTTCGAACAACAGAAGAAATCCGCAATGATGTTCTGGGGGTTTTTGACTCATTGCCGCGATCTGAGAATTTGCCGGAGATGGAACCAAGTCCTCTAATTACTACGGAACTCCTCAAACATCAAAAACAAGGGCTTTATTTCATGACGAACAGAGAAAAGGAAAGAAATTATGAGATGAAGGATAAGTGCGATTTATGGAAGCTTAGCTACGGTAATAATGGTCACAAAGTATATTACAATGTCATCACTGGCGACCAGGAACACAAAAGCCCACCGCAAGTTCTTGGTGGAATTCTGGCTGATATGATGGGACTCGGCAAAACTCTCAGCATTCTCTCCTTGGTCGTTACGACTCTCGATCATTCAAAAGACTGGGCGAAGCGAAAGCCATCAAAATCGGATCAAAGAGAGCACCCGGTCTCCAAATCTGGCAAAACAGCATCACAGCCTAAGGTCGAGCCTGCAACTCTCGCTTTGAATTGTAAAACTACCCTCCTAGTTGCTCCACTAAGCGTTATTTCAAATTGGGAGGATCAGATCAAGGCACATGTCAAACCTGGTGCCTTGAAATACTACATCTACCACGGCGCCAATCGCATCAAAGACGTTAAAAAATTGTCGGAGTATGATATTGTCATTACGACGTATGGTTCTGTGGCTAGCGAATGTAACAACAGGAACAAGAAGAAAGATGGGAAATATCCTCTCGAGGAGATGAATTGGTTCCGAATTGTACTTGATGAAGCTCATATGATCAGAGAACAATCGACTTTACAATTCAAGGCCATTTGCAGACTTTCGGCACAACGTCGATGGGCATGCACAGGTACGCCAGTTCAGAATCGACTAGAGGATTTGGGTGCCCTGATGAATTTTCTTCGCGTCAAACCCTTTGATGGAAGCGGATTCGCTCAACACATCCTGTCTCCTTTTAAGATTTGCGATCCAGAGATCATTCCCAAACTTCGATTACTGGTTGACAGCATAACTCTTCGTCGGCTCAAAGACAAAATCGATCTTCCTAAGCGTCATGATCATATTGTTAGGCTCAACTTCAGTGACGAGGAGCGTATGGTCTATGATATCTTTGAAAAGAATGCGACAGATAGGCTAAAGGTCATTACGAGTCAAGGAGAAAGCGCTTTGGGTGGTAAGACCTTCCACCACATTCTTCAATCTATCTTACGTCTTCGTCAAGTCTGTGCTCATGGCAAGGATTTGTTGAGCGCTGAGGATCTGAAGATAATGAACGGCCTGAGCAAGGATTCTGCAATCGATCTGGACAGCGAAGAATACGATGATCAAGATGGAATGACACCTAAGCAAGCATATGAAATGTTCAAGTTGATGAAGGAAACAGGTGCTGATAGTTGCTTGACCTGCAATCGAAAGATTGGTCCTCAAGATGTTATTGAATCTGATGGGGAAACTAAAGATGAGGTTATTGGTTACATGACACCTTGTTTTCACATCATTTGTGGTCTCTGCATTGGTACTTACAAAGCTCAATTGGAAGAGATGGCTTTTGGGGGGTCTTTGGTTGGATGCCCCACTTGCCATCAGCAAATTTCCCCTTCTGTATTTTCTCTTAAGCAAGAAGAGGTAGACAAGGAAGAGGAATCACGATTGAAGTCCAAAGAGTCAGCCAAAGCTGGCAAGGATCTATCAAATTATGGTGGACCTCATACTAAAACAATAGCTTTAATTCATGATCTTCTGGAATCCAGAAAAGAATCAGAGTCGAAACCAGATGAACCACCTATCAAAAGTGTTGTCTTTTCCGGCTGGACAACTCACCTGGACCTCATCCAATTTGCTTTGCAAGAGAACAATATCCCATACACCCGTCTCGATGGCAAGATGTCCCGCGTTTCCCGCTCAGTCGCCATGGAAAAGTTTCGCGACGATCCAACGATCGTTGTTATCCTAGTATCTATCGCTGCCGGTGGTCTTGGGCTTAATCTCACCACTGCCAATAAAGTCTATGTCATGGAGCCTCAATTTAACCCTGCAGCGGAGGCTCAAGCTATTGATCGTGTACATAGATTGGGTCAAAAGAGAGAAGTACAAACGGTGCGATTCATCATGAACAACAGCTTCGAGGAAAAGATGTTGCAAATTCAAGACAAGAAACAAAAGTTGGCGAGCTTAAGTATGGACTCTCAAAAAGGAAAGTTGGACAAGAAGGAAGCGTCCATTAGGAGATTGGAAGAGCTCAAGGACTTGTTTAGGAAGTAGGTCATCTTGTGGGCTACGGTATTTAGGGAATTTGAGGGCTCGGGTTTACGGTGTTATTGGCAGGTTGAAATGTTGACGTCGGCTCTTCAAAATTGGTGTGAGGGGGAGTAAACGGTATTTTGGTTCCTTGGGGATGGAGCTTGGGATTATGCTACAGGCATGCAAGCATCATTTATCTGATCCGTAGATCAGACGCGAGATTCCCACTTTACAGTTTTTTGCGACTTGATATCATCACTATTCATATTTTCTTCTCGAGGGAGCATTTTGGTGCAAGATAATTTTTGAGGGTAATCAATGCACTCTCGTATGATTGGAGCTTTTGGTGGCCTTCTTTGCTTTACTTTTACCTTTTTAGAAAGTACTTAGAGGATTTCGATACGATAGTTAAGTATCCGGCACAGGAGGGGTTTGGCGAAGACTGGGCATACTGTGTCTAGCCTATGTGTATAAGGAGAGAAAATTCTGGGGCTGAACTGTGATGCGAGGTAGAGATAGATAATTAGATTATTAATATTTTCCGTGTGAATATTGTGGGATTGCCGTAATCTGAAACCAAACTTGAAAACGAATTGCCCATCGAAACTACGTGATACACAGGTCGACGTCTTGAGTTTTCGAAGTATATGTATCATCTGTTGATGCACCTTGGAGGGGAATTTTGGGGGGGGGGATCTTTTAAGGAGGGTATTGGTGAGTCGATGTTCGTGTGGAATGTATACGTACCTATTATCTGTGCAATAGAAACTGTATTGTATTGTATGTAGTCTTTGCTTTTTATAATGCCAGGTGTGTCTTGTCTGACTATTTGTGGTTTGGTGGATTCGGTTGGGAAGGGGAGAGAGGAGGATGG
>NGKI01000008.1:796637-828471 GCA_002162615.1 Myriosclerotinia duriaeana
CTTTGGGGAAGATGTTTGATTGTTTCATCTCGCGATGGATGAGACTACCAAGGTCAATTCGATGTGACTCGGTCGAAATCGGCTGGATGATGGTGGGAAGCGGCAAGTAAGAAGCAAGGCGCCATGATCGGCGAAACAAGGAAAGAAAGAAAGAAAGAAAGATGCAGGATCGATGCGCGGATGGGGTGTCGAGATAGTTTAATTTGTATTTTGCAGCTATGGCCATCATTGGCGGGACCTGGACCTGGACCTGGAGCCTGGATTCTACGGGTGCGGATTCATATGTATACAGCTGTATGTATGTGTGTATGTACTTCCTACATTTGGCTGTGGATGATGTCGAATGGTGGAAGAGACTTGCCAATGATAATATGCTACGGTTCCAGAAACCGAATAGATATTATAATTTGGGGTTTTTACAACATAGAAAACGTCTCCCCATCCGAGTAGAAAATGGGTTGATGCGATTTCAGCGAGAGGCCACTCGAAACACCACTCACTCACCACTCACTCACTCACTCACTTATCGAGTTCCCCTCGTATCCTTGTGTGCGGCTCAAGACGGTGTGAGGTGGTGCGGCTTGGCTCTTGTATCGGGGTGGTTAAGCTGATCCATGGGGAGGATTTTACCAGCAGAAGTCATTAGGATGGTGATAGGATAGTATAACTGATCACTTTTTGATCCCCAAAGTCACACATCGAGAGCAGTTCTCGGTGTGCGCAAGAGGCTCTGGTATAGCCCGAGTCCGAAAGCTTTCAACGTCAAACTTGTGAATGTAGTTAATAGCAAACGTTCTGAGTGGAGTCGATATACTAATAAATAGATGGATGTGATGTTTTATGTAGGTTCCAGATAATTTCAAAAAGAAGAAGAAAAAAAAGATCTGTGTCATACTTTGTACAGATTTAAATTTCTCGCATTCAACCTACAATTTGGAATGTCGGACACCTTGTCCCAAAAGTTTCAGTTAACATACGTTAGATATAACATTGTTTAGATTAAAAACCGAACATGGAGAATTCACCAGTAAATAATAATATATCACACCAGCACCAACCCCAAAATTCCAAAAAACCAAAGGTCCGATGATGGATGGGCCAAAAGAGGAATAATAAGTCAAGGTGGGCCTCAACTCGCAGAATGCGGCTTCTGTGGATCGAACACAGTGCCTCCAGATTAACGGGCTGAAGTGGACTTCAGTCTGGCGCTCTCCCAAGTGAGCTAAAGCCGCTGGGAACAGGAGGGGAAGACTGCCTGTTTGTGTTGTTTGTTGGGGTTTGCGAGGTTGCTTGGGAATATGTTATGAGTTTGAGAGGGGAATGGGGGGTGGGGTGGGGATTATCTGGTATTCATGATCAATCAACCAATGGGATTTTGTTGGAAAGTTAAAGCCGCGTTGGATGGGTTTGTTTTTTGTTGACGTTTCTTTGGGTTTTGAGTAGTTAGGTTTATATTATCATTGGCAGTAGGAAAAGATTCAAAAAATCATATACGGAGTATATATGTAATGGATTTTGGGGATTGGTGAAGGGAAATTCCGGCCAAAAATTCTAGATTTCGGCTACGAGGGCCCTCCCGAGAAGACCGAATATCAAAAGTTGGATGGAAATTCCTCTTCATATTTTGTGTTTCTCTGCAAGCTCACATGTGGTTAATTTGATAGCCATGATTCGTAAGAGTGAAGAGCTCGTGTCAAAATAATATATCGTTGATTAGATAGAAAATTAAATCCTCTAATATATAACTTCGCAGTATACACTCCCCTCCTCCTATTAAAAAAATACCACAAATCAACCACTAGTCCCCTCCTCTCCAAATTCACTCATATAGAATCTCCACCTGTTATTTATCTATTAGTCATAAAATAGTCACAAATAGCACTCACATAAGCTTGTAGATCCTCAACATAGAACGCCACTCAGCACCAACCATGCTGCCAATCTCTTTCATATACCATGAAAACCCGGACTCCCCCATCAAAAACGCAACAAGGTGAGATGGCCGAGTTGGTCTAAGGCGCCAGGTTAAGGTATCCAACACTTAACATCCGATTGTCTACAATCTCCTGGTCTGGAAACAGGCGTGGGTTCGAATCCCACTCTCATCATTCGTTTTTGCATTTTTCGAGGCGGTTTTTCCGTGCTTTGGGATACTGCACATCCATGTGCGAATAATGCGTTTTTTGAAAGAGCACAAGCTGGAAGAGATTTCTCCACATGGTTCTTTGTGGCGTGGAAAACTCGGAAAAGTGAAGTAATAATAAGGGCCCGTTCGGATCGATTTTTTTAACAATGTAGACTTACATTTGTTGCCAAAATAAGTTGAACCGAACGCTAATGTTATTAACAAAATAAATTATAGAGAGTATTTAATACTAATATAGCTATATTGACAACAAAAGTGGTTTACCAAACGCAATAGTATGCTTAAATAGAGTTTACAAATGTAGATGTTGTCAACATAGCGTATAGACAAAATTTATATAACAGCTTTGCCAAAATCCTATAAATCTCAAATGGAGCTTCGACTAACTTGTTGCTAATATATTGTTAACATATTGTAGATTTGATTGGATTTGGTTAATGTAGTCTACATTTGTAGGTCTACAAAATCCATTTTAGGCCAACAAAAATTTTGTAGGTCTACAAACTCACAAATCAAAAAAAACGATCCGAACGGGCCCTAAGTGGTGGGTAGGCGCCGCTTTTTTGGTGGGTGAGATTTGTGGGTTTTGATAGTCTTTTATGTTCATCTGTTTTGGAAGGGGGAATGGAAGAAAAAGATATACAGGAGAACGATTTTGAACTACGATTCGTTAGAATTCTTATTTCACGAGATTATCTTTGAATTTCGTTTTGATTTCCGATTTTGAATTGGAGTTTTGGGTCTTCGTGATATTGGGTGAGGGGATAAAGACATTGTTATTACGGGAAGCGAGGGGGCCTATTAATGCACTCTCTGGCCGTGGACATGTCGGCCGGAATTGTTCATCTGGAGGTAGAAGTTGGGAGAGATCGATCATGTTGATTAGCATGCCTAAACACAATATTAGGTTATTTGATAAACTAGCATAGCGCCATATTATATGTACGTTTCCCCATTATCATTATCTTAATTTGGTATATATAAAACCGTAACGCCGAAAGTACAGTAGGTGGTATCTCAAAGAAGTATCCTGACCCTCTTCCCCCGATTTGTGAAAAAAAAAGGCATAAGAACCAACCCAACCAAACCAGCACAAGATCGCAACCATCAACTGCCATCCCTAAATATTTATACAATGCACTCCAAGGCACCTCTCACCCTCTAAGCCTAAATCGCGACCCCAACACTATCCCTTCCATGCCCATAAGCCATACTCCACCTCGCCTCCTCACTCTTCTCACTCCCCCCAAAAGTTCTCGCACCATCTCTACTAGGTGGTGCCACTTGCAACCTTTTGCTATCCGCACTCATCCTTCCTAATCTATTCACATTCCTATCTCCATGACCTAAACTCGGACTCTCGCTCCAACTCGTCGCTTCATAGTCTTCATTACCATCAACTTCACTCCCTACACTGCTCACACTACTCACAGTGTGTGGATTATCAAGCCCGTTGACTTCGATACATTGATAGAAGCCCTCTCGTGAGGTGACGGGTTTAGGGGTGTTGGTAACGGAGTCTAGGGATATGTCGCGGGAGTGGTGTTGATTAGAGCCGGAGGGGAATAACCAGGAAGAGACGCGCGACATGGATTTTCTTCGGGGAGTGGCTTGAGGAGTTTGGAGAACGAGGGGGAGAGGAGGCGGTAGTGGACGTTCTTTGAGAAGTTTGGGGGCGCGGAGAGTAGAATCCATGGATTTTAGACGACGGGTTCGGGAGGGGGCGGTTTGGGGGCGATGGCCCGCGTGATGGAGTAGGGGTTCGGCGATGGCGGGCATAGGTTCTTTGGATTTGTTAGATATATTTTGTTGGAGTATGATGATGAAATAACTTACCGGTAAACTCTGAGTATATACTCTCTCGTCGTTCTTGTCGGCTTTCAATCCGGCTTGCACGACTTGTTGGTCGACTGGCTAGATAGATACTTCGCCTCTCAATAGCTTCATCGACTTCCTTCAATTTTTTGTCCAATTCCATGTTTTCCAACAATGCAGACTTGACTCTTTCGTACGCAAGTGGTTCTGTATTTGCTCTCAAGCGTGTAGGTCGTTCGTTGGGCAAATCATTCGCCAACGCATTCAATAATTCTTCCGTGCTCATTGATCTCCTTTCCATGACTGTAGATAAAATCGGTTTCCTAGGTATCCTAAATTCCAAAGCCGATTCGCTCCTCATATGAACTAATGTACGATCATTCTTCTCATCAAGACTGTGAGATCCGAATTCTGGTAACGGTGATAATTGATTTCCTGGTAAATATATGCTCAACTCCAACGATCGCAATCTCGGTGAATCCCTCATATCTACCGTCTCAGGTTCCCTCACATAACTCGTTTCCGTATGATGTTGAAAGTTATATGGAGCACTAATCACCATTTGATTCGAGGCACGAGAAGACAAATTTCTTCTCAGAGTAAAGCTTCCACGACTTGATGTCCTTGATCGACTTCTCGACCATTCTTTCCCTCTAGTTTGCGGTCTCTCGAAAGCAGTTACTGTCTCTGGTCTTTCTGAAGGTTTTGGCAATGGTGGAGATATTAATTGAGGTTGTCCATTTACCAGGCGCATTGATTTTTCTGGTTCTTGTGTATCGTTAGATATGTTGATACTATAGAAAGACTTCCAATTTGCTTGCTTACCAGAACTCCCTACATCATCCCTCGCCGCACAACAATTGAGGGAGGAAGTTAGCCATGCCATTTGCGCTTCGTTGAGAAACCTGCTCAAGGACTGCATGACCACGACTTCATACCGAACAATATTCGAAGTGAATGCGAAACAACAACAACAAAAGAAAACGAGAGTAAGAATATTTTGAAAGATCCACCAACTAGGAGTGAAGCCAAAAGGGCTTCTTTGCAGAAATAGAGATGAGATCTGAAAGATGTGATGACCCGATAGTAATGATTGGTTATCTAGGAATAAATGGGAAGGTCGTACAAGATAGCCAAAGATCGAGACGCCCAGAAAAGCCTCATGGCAGCGGGTAAATATCGCATTGTAAGGCTCATGATGATTGTACATGACCCATCATCATCTCACATGTGACATTATCCATGGTTACCCCATGGCTTGCACGTTCATGTTCACAACTTGCTCACAATTGTTACTCTTTGATGGGAAGGTGATAGGTTGTGAACTTGTGATGAGATGGGGGGGTGGGATGGGTTTAGACCGCTAGGCTGACCATTGGGCGGTAATTTTATTGAGAGGATTGCCCCGATAGGAATGGTCTCCGAAATTTGGTGAGGGTTCAAACTTCAAAGGAATGGAAGGATCAGAAAAATGGAAGGCTGTACAGTGTACAGTTGTGAAGATGTTTCAAGTAATACCATGCAGGACAAAGTTTGAAATTGCAGAGTTGCTCGCTCATGAATCTGATGTAAGATATGTTCCGTTTCGTTCGTGAATACTAGGTAATGTTCCTGTGCGGTACTTTGTATGTGATGAAGAAATCCGTGCGTTTGAAAAGTAAAAAGTGGACTCTCTGGGACGATCCGGGAGAGTAATCAACAGATTTATTAGATGTGATGAGATTTCCATGAGATGTGATATATATATTTTTAGTTCTTATCATCTAGAAACTAATGATAAACCTTGGTCAGTGACGCAAAGGGACGCAAAGGGACGCAAAGGATGTCTAAATCTGGTGTTGATCATCAGGTACGTATAGTAGTACTACCCTTCACCCAACTGAAAATCTAAGAGATTTGAAGGATTAATGAGAAGGATTTTTTGGATGTGAGAGGTATAGCGTAAGGTAGTCCTTCTGAGTACTACACGGGAACGATCGTGTATCGTGAGTTTATATAATTGTATATTGATCCCAGTTGTTTGACTTGGAATGAAACAAAAGGCTGCTATTGGATCTTTCGCTACCTGTCCTATCTTCGAAGTTCGAAGGGCACAGCGAAGACCCGGGGATTGTGATGATTAATCTTCGAAAGTTGGGCAGCAAACTCCTCGGGAACGAAGAGAAGAATTAGCCAAATGGAAACTATGGAATATCTCTCAGCTGCGGTGGATGTATGAACAAAGTTGGGCGAGGTAAGCCATGAAGGGGTCGTTTATTGTTTGAGATGATCTCAAGAGTCGAGACTTTTCATATTAAACAACAGCCATTAATCATGCATAGATGTTCTGCTTCAGAAAATATGGATGGAGAAGAACAACCGAGTATATAACATAGCAAGAATCTAGATCATGAATCTCAATCCCATGCCACCTACATGTGCCACTGCCAACATAATGTTCAGCTGTAAGAAAGGCCTCAGAAGCGGGGACACTGTGTTTGAGCCCAGCTGCCCAAGGTAGTAGTATTCTAGAAAGTCATAGATTCTGACTAGGCATTGCAATAAGGCCTAATAAATCTCTACTTATATGCTCAGGGTTGGATATGGGGTCGCCGAAAGCTCACCAGATCAGCTTATAGTATTCCCTCTTTGGAAGAACTTGTGTTTGCAAGCATCACCATCTACCGACATTTTCATATAAAAGTGTTTGGTTGCTGTTGGGAATTGACTTGAGAGGCTTTTGCGGGGTTTCGTAATAACTACTAGGTACCTAGTCGTCATCCTGTGCGTTGTCTAGCTCATCTGGGTAGATATTCAGCTAAGGTTCGTCCAGATCTTTTCCGAACAAATGGATTATGCCGAGAATGATTTTGTGAGCTGAATCTATAGCCAGCACTGAATAAGAATAAAGCGAGTTTCTCATATAAGGCAAGTAAGTAATGGTGTGATTCATTATATAGATTCACCATCTAGCCACTAACAATTGCGCAATCATACAAGAAGAGCATGGTGGCATTGTAAGTTCTAGGGGTCAGTTCTGAAAGCGCAATGAAAGACAGAGATCTTTACTTTGATACGATCGACAGGTACGAAAAGATAAATATGGAAGCATGGATATAAAACAAAGAATCCTATTGGTAACCTACTCACATACTTCGTTGTGGCTCAGGGGGGGCTGATATAAGGTTACTGCAAGAAAAGCTTAATTTAGAAACAAAGACCTTCAGACCCCCTTTTTATACAAACAAATTCAGACAAACCTCTTACAATATAAGTATGAGAAACTTTGTTTGAGTTGATTATATTCTCAACAACACCTCTTACTACGTGAATTTGGGGGCATAGTAAGAGGAAATGAGGAAACGTAGAGGCTTATTACGTGCTATTGGTTAGGCAAGCCTGCAACTACTACTCCCCGCTGACATTTCATTATGGCGCAGATGCATGGAACCAGCGCAGAGATCCCAATGGACTGATCTAATGCATGGAATCCAATCAACTGGCATCATGGAGTCCAATCGTATGATCATTATAACATTCTTAAGAGGAAGTCACAAGTGGTCTGTTTTGTTCTTAATGAGTTCTGTTCCTCTATCGTTCTTTCTTTCCTTGACAATTGCTTGCTGTTAATGTAAGACTGACTCCGAATTTGAATCATTCCATTGTTTTGATATTCCTTTATGGCTCTATTATAATTTCCCCCGAGTCATCCATGTACATACGGTTGCTCCCACATAATCAACCTTATTACTGGATCACTTATGATTGGAATCAAGAGTGACTCTTTGAATCCTGACGTTACGAATGCCGATACAATTGATCATTTATGATTGTTCGTCAAACAAATCAAGATTTCATAATCATGGAATTGAAGCCAAGTTCATTCTCATATTATATATGTTGATACCTTCCAATGTACCTTTACACTGCCCTGCTTGGGCTCATAATCGGGACGACGACAGCTCAGTCTACTGTGGATCTTTCACAATATGTTCTTACTTCGGTGAGTTTCAACAATATCACTTATTAGCGTGTACCTGACGTTTTTTTAGAATGGAGAAGCTGGTGGAGGAAACACCTTCCCCGGGGTTTCTTTACCTTTTGGTATGGTCAGACTTGGACCTGACGTATTCACGGGAAGTGATAGCTATTCTGGAGATGGGTTGAGTGGAAACTTTACTGGATTCTCCATGATGCATGAAAGTGGAACTGGAGGAGCTCCAAAATATGGCGTCGTCTCACAAATGCCAGTCCTGGGGAACATAACTAACCCGTTGGTCAACTTGAATGATACTCGAGCTTCTCCCGATACCACATCTGTAGGCTACTACAAAGCCTCTCTTGGGAGTAATACCACTGTTGAACTTGGGGCGACAAGTCGTGCAGGATTTTATCAGTATACATTTCCCGAGGGTAAAGGAACCCCAAATGTAGTTGTTGATGTGTCTCACGTATTACCGTCATACCGAAAACAAGGTCTTTCTCAAAATTATCTTGGTGGAAATATTACTGTGTTGGGGGATGGCCATTACGAAGGGTTTGGGGATTATGACAATGGCTGGAACCGGGCGCCTGACTGGAGAATATACTTTTGTGGCTACTTCGAAAGCCCAGCGACGGTTAAAACTTTTGTAGGAACCAGCCTTAACGAAAGCACGATTACCAGTTACAGTACAGAGAAAACTGCTTCATCCAAAACTCGATTAGGAGCCATATTTAGTTTCAACTCAACACGGGTAGTCTCACGAGTCGGAATATCCTTCATATCTTCAGCTCAGGCATGTGAAAATGTCAACTCTCAAATACCTTCTGGTAAAACGCTCTCAGACTTGACCACCGATGCGAAATATATCTGGAACACCGAGGTTCTATCCAAAGTCACAACTACCGAGACTAATAAAACGAATCTGCAGTTGTTGTATAGCTCACTATACTTCATGCACTTACTGCCATCCAATCGGACTGGGGAAAATCCATTGTGGACTTCTTCAGAGCCATACTATGATGATACTTTCACGACTTGGGACCTCTTCCGGTGTACTTTCTCGTTACTTCACATACTTCAGCCAGTGGCATATGAGGAGTATATTCGATCTCTGATTGATATATTTCGGTTTGAAGGTTATATGCCAGATGCTAGGTCCTCAAACTTCAATGGCGCGACCCAGGGAGGATCTAATTCTGATAACGTGTTGGCTGATGCCTATGTGAAGGGAGTAAAAGGGGCAGTGAACTGGACCACGGGATACCAAGCTATGCTCAAAGATGCCGAGGTCGTCCCAGTAAACAACAACGATCCCCGAGATAACACATCTTCAACTAAAGAAGGTCGTGGAGCCCTCCCTGATTGGCTGCAATATGGATATATTACACCCAAATATGGCCGAGCAGTTTCTCGAGCAGTCGAATATTCCTTCAACGACTTTTCTCTCTATCAAGTAGCGACTGGGCTGGGAATACAAGACGACGCCACTAAGTACTTGAATAGATCTAAAAACTGGATGAATCATTGGAACCCCAATGCTTCTTCTCTCGGCTTCAATGGATTTCTCGTTCCTAGAAGTACAGCAGGATTCATTAAACAGGACCCACTCTCTTGCGGTGGATGTTATTGGGGCGATGCATACTACGAAGCATTACCTTGGGAGTATTCCTTCAATATGCATCATGATATGAACACATTGATCGCATTATCGGGTGGACCATCAACTTTTGTGAACCGCCTTAACACCATGTTCACACCTGGAATTAATACCTCTAAGCGCTCATCCGGCTTTAATAATACGATTTTTAACCCAGGCAACGAGCCATCGTTCACCACACCATACCTATACAACTACGTAGGACGGCAAGATTTGAGTGTCATGCGATCTCGATACATCGCAAAGTCATATTACTCCTCTACCCCTGGGGGCTTACCCGGAAATAGTGATGCAGGAGCAATGGAATCTTGGCTGATTTGGAATATGCTTGGCCTATATCCGATGGTCGGGCAAACCACTTTCTTGATTGGCAGCCCGTGGTTCGCGAATACTACTATCTCACTTGGTGATGGAAAAACGCTTGCCATGACTACTGTCAATGGATCCGAATCTTCCTTCTACGTCCAGTCCCTCAAAGTCAACGGAAAATCTTGGGACAAGTCTTGGCTCAGTTGGAATGATGTTTTTGCGAATGGTGGAACGCTGGATTTTGTTCTTGGATCTCAACCTGCCAACTGGACAACTGGACCAGCACCGCCGAGTCCAGCTAGCACAGTCAGCGATACTGCGGATCCCAATAGTATTCTGACACCAGTACCCATGGCCCCTAGTCCCAAGCCGCACCAAAGTACTGCAGAGAAAAGGAAACGAGAAATGATGAGAGTGATAGCATTTGTGATCGTGGCTGTTGTTATAGTTACAGCATCATGTGCAGGGGTTTGGTATTGGCGAAAAAGAAACTCTACAATCAATGCAGACACGGAGAATGAAGAAAAGGGGATCATATCAGAGGATATAAATGTAAAGGGAAACCAGCCTGGTAGAGAAGACTACAAGCGCATGTTCAGGGGGTGGATTAGATGGAGACGAAATGATGCTCCCAAGGGTGATTTGAAGAGAGCAGTCACACCAAAAAGCGAGATTCAAAGTATCAGTGGAGATACTAGGGTGGATGTAAAAAAACTAGACAATCCAAGTCCTGGCAAGGTACCTCCGATCAAAGTAGATGGTCTTTATGGGACGTCGTCTGAAGAAGCCCTCGAGCCTTGGACACCTGCTGGAACAAACAGAAGAGCGTTTGATGAGTAAGAGCGGCTATATTGGAAATAAATAATGATAGGAAAGATTTAGGACTTAGGATAAAGGTATAGACATAAATATAGATAAAAAATTTATAAAGAAAATATAACTTTCCTCTATAGTTGTGAGAACTACCTACCTAGGTAGGTACTAGGTAGACTTTAGACATCATCTTCTCGGCAATTTCCTTGATATTTTCTTCAATGGGGAGCTTCGACGCTCGGACCACGATAGAGCTTCTCAACTCCAAAAGTTCAACTTTCCGACCGGGACTTCTCAATTATTTATTATTATTTTTCCCCCAAACAAGGCCAAAGAAGATGAACTGTTTTGTGCAGACAGCCATGAGTTTATAATTACATACTAATAACTCCCCCGAAATCAACTCAATACTCAGAAGAACAATTAGCTTTCATCCAGCAAACTGCGATAAGATAAAGTTCGACTCGAAATGTTGTTTTTAGAAGAAGATGCTGGAGAATTGAAGAAGTGGATTATAAAGAGACTTGAAGATACGTAGGTTCAGCTTCACTTTCCACCATCTTGTAGACGTGATTTTAATTTTCTTTATAGTTCAGACGCAGATGCCGATGTTCTCGCTGATTATGTTCTTGCTTTGTTGAGACATGATGGAGATGTAAATTCGGTTCGACAACTTTGTCTGGCCGAAATTCCCGATTTCTTGAAGGAGGATACATCGATTTTCGTACAAGATGTCTTCGATGCCCTCAAATATAAGAGCTATCTAAGCGCCGGACCTCCTCGTCGCCCCTCTCAACAATTTGCGCCGCCTGCTGGACCATCATCTTCAGCCTTCAACAATCTAAATATGGGAGCTCCCATGGGCCCTCAACCCGGGTCGCGAAAACGCGCATATGACGGACGAGGCGATGGAGATTCTCAAATGTATATGGGAGGTGGAGACCAGAATGCGCGCGCATATAAACAACCTCGACGGGGTGGTGGGGCAGGACGTGGAAACTTCGATACTTTCAATAATGGCAGAGGGGGATTCCAAGGTCGTCCACAACATATGCAAATGCCTAATGCGCCATTCATGCCCAGCATGCCCAGTATGCCCAGTATGCCTAACATTCCTAACATGCCAGGTTCTCCACCAGGATTACCTCCTCTTGACCCGAGCAATCCAATGGCGGCTATTCTTGCTATGCAGCAAGCGATGGGTGCGATGGGTCTACCTCTGCCCCCAGGCATGCAAGGATTCCCTCCAAACGGATCTCCTCAGAACAGAGGGCAAACAGGTCCAATGGGTCAGAGGAAACAAAAATGCCGAGATTATGACCAGAAAGGATTTTGCGCGCGAGGAAATAATTGCATGTTTGAGCATGGACAGGATTCCATATTTGTTCCTGGGGACGCTGGCAAACCTACAGACGAGTATGATCCAAGCAATGCATCGCTTATGACTGGGCATCCGAAGCAAATTGACAATGGTCAAGGATCGGCACCACACAATAGCTTTGATAATAAACGTGGTGGCATGGGACGTGGCAGAGGACAGACTATTGGTAGAGGTGGACCACAATCTGGTAGAGGTGGGAGAAGAGCGGAATTTTCATCAGACCGACCAAACTTCAACACGAACAATACCACAATTGTGATTGAACAGATACCGGAGGAAAAGTTCTCGGAGGAAGCAGTTCGTGAATTTTTCTCTCAGTTTGGCAATATAAAGGAGGTAGACATGAGACCATATAAGAGATTGGCTATCGTCAAATATGATGATTGGAACGCGGCAAACGCAGCGTACACCTCCCCCAACGTCATCTTTGACAACAGATTTGTGAAGGTCTATTGGTACACAAATCCTGAGGCACTTCCAAAACCTGCTGTAAATGGATCATCTAGTGGCACAACCAAAAACGGAACACCTGCCTCAATTCCTGCAAGAGATACCGATGAATCTCAGATTGATATTGAAGAGTTCACGAAAAGGCAGCAAGAAGTACAGAAAGCTCATGAGGAAAAAATGAAGAAGAAACAAGAAATGGAAGCCAATCGCAAGGAATTGGAGAGACGTCAAGAGGAACTTCTGAAAAACCAAGCCGAGGAAAAGAGAAAGTTGATGGAGAAACTTGCGGCTAAGAGTGGTAAATCTGCATCTCCCGGCATCAAGTCAGAAGGTGGAGCTCCGGCGCCTGCGGCTTCATCTCAAACAGAAGCCTTGAGGAAGCAACTTGCTGCCCTAGAAGCAGAAGCCCAGTCTTTAGGGTTGCCAAGTCTGGATAGCCCACTTTCTGATGATACATGGGGTGGACGAGGTCGCGGACGTGGTGGCTATAGAGGCAGAGGGACCTTTGCTCCGCGTGGTTTCCGAGGAGGTTATAGAGGGCGTGGTGGTTCTCCATTTGCTGGTGGTGCTCCTGCTCGCTATACCCTTGATAATCGGACGAAGAAGATTTCTGTCAGTGGTGCGGACTTTACAAATCCACAGACAGACGAGAGTTTGAGAGAATATCTTTTGGTGAGAGACTTGCCTTTTCTAGATCTTTAAATATAAACGCCAGTCTATTTGATAATTGCGCATATACTAACAAATCTTACCGTAGGGTATCGGAGAATACACCGAACTTACAAACACGTCCACCGGCTGTCACATAACTTTCAAAGACCGCCACACAGCCGAGAAATTTATGTTCGGTCTCCAAAACGGCGAAATTCCGTCAATAGGAAAGGTTGAGCTCTCATGGATTCAAACACCGTTGCCACCGGTTACATTGCCCAATGCTCAAAATTCAGCAGGAGGCGGTAGAGCAGAATCAGATATCAAGATGGAAAGTGGAGTGGAAGGTGATGCCATGGCACAAGATTCCAATTTGATGGGTGCGGGTGCAGCAGGTGGTGAGAGGGAAACGCAGGAGAATATCGATTATGATGTTGCGGGTGACGATGACTGGGGTGTGCAGTAGATCATTGAATCAGATGATGGGAGTGGAAAATGGCAAGTGCGCGGATAAGTGAAAAAGGCCGTTGAGTAAGTTTGGGAATGAATGACTGTACCTTGAAGGGCACTCGTCTATCTTGTATGATTTCGGCACTTTTGTAATAACAACTCGAGGAGCGAAAGATACCTAGGTGTGCAGGGGATGCACATATGGCATATATTTACTAAGAGGATAAGATGCCTAAGTCATGAAATTGAGCACACAGAAGAGTCGCCTTGAGAATATATGCATATGTGCACAAATATATCATGTTTCACTGAGCAATATTAGCTTGGAGGGTAAAGCTCAAGTACCATTCCAAGGAAGGATCCCTCCCGCCTTCTTATTTACAAAATATTCTGTCCTTCCCGAGGCTTGTAACCGAGTACTCGTACTGGCTGGGATATTCTATTCACATACCCTTCCAAACCTTGTTGCATGTTTGATTGAGATGGCATTTGGGAATCGTCATTTGGGATTGAGAGTACCGACCACTTCACTTGATTGATGTGAAAGGACTTCTGGGGCTCAAATAGCACCCTTCTCTTTCACATCTCCATCTAAAGTGCGCATTTGGATACGGTTCCCCGGAACAGAGTACTCCTCTCTGCTGCCAACTGCTTGGAAGTGGGGACATCATCAGAGAAAGAGAAATCGATTATGAAACTGGAGACCTGCGGATGAGTGCATGCAAAGAGGACGTTCATTCGTATTTGGGTTTTCACAAATGGCAACCGGGTTCTGGGGGGCGCAACAATGAAATCTTTGCTCTTGCAGATGATGAGTTCTGCGTTGGGGCGTTGGAAGCTTGCAAAGTGGCCACTGTCCATATTTTTGGGGGGATGAAGCCCATGAGCCGCCGTTATAAGGTTTATAGCAAGCAAAACTAAGGTGGTGTGACCTGTGTCGCAATCGTAAACGTTGTCTCTTGCACTTCTGGGGGGATCGAAGAAATAGGAATGTTGTAGAGTCAGGGTTGGGTTATTGATTGTGAAGTTGATGACGGCGTTGTGATAGAATAAATCCAGTGACAGTAGATAGGCTAGCAGGACCATGTTTTTTGCTGTAAGATATCACGATTGAGCCTTGAATGTTTGGGCCATTCTTTCTATCTTCTCGACGATGCAAACACCCGATGTGCTTTTTTGTTCGACTTTCGCCCCCTTGATATTTGTGTTTCGGATGTGGCTCTCTTTCTTACCTATTTTTGCTTTACTCGTTATTTGTGGTACTCGAAGCTTCTTCTTCTTCTTCTTGGCTACTGGTCGCATGGTTTGACGTCTGTTTCGATGTACAAGTGGTGGCGTTTAGGAGCTTGTCACGAGGTTTGGCGGAACAGCGACGAGTACCTGAGTTAACTTCTGCGGTGGTGGAGGGGAGGGCGATCAGTATGTATTATATGGTATTATGACTTCGTATTATTCTTTGATTGATGATGGTGATTCAATATCCTAAGAGCTACGAAAAGAGCGTATTTAAGCCTACTAGCGTACGCGCTAACGTACGCGCTAGTAACCTACCGCACTAATCACATGATTCATATTCCAGGGTTCCGACAGTACCTACTGAGCAGGGTAATTTAGTTTTTTGAATATCAACAGAAAACCTTAGAATTATGATATACATGACGTAGGGGCGTTGAAATTCTATTTACAGCCAATTTCCTTCATATCCATGGATGTGCCAACACAAGAAGCCACACACGATGGTCAATGAATCGCTTATTGACTGCAGTGCATTCCTTTCTACTCCAATAAGACTACCATCTCAGTGAATTTGGCGATGCTCAATTGCTCGGAGCATATAGAACCTATCTGCGCACTGCCACCATAGGTATTCTTGGAAGTCGGGAATCAGCACCCAGCCTCAAGGTTATGTCAATAAACAGAAGACTGCGAATCATTGAGGAAGAGTTTCTTCTCCATATCTTCTAAGACCAAATTGTTGGAATACCAACTATATCGAATACTATTCGGCTCCCAATCTTGGTACCTTGTAAGCACAATTTAGAACCAAGAACGAACAGTCATAGACGATCGAAATAGGAAGAATCAATGCCATAGACGACTCTACTTGACAGGAATTAGTTGCTAATTCAAATGAAAAGTTGACCCATCAACGTCTTTGAATAGGTCGTGAGATCCGAGTAGCAATACACCCTGAGTCTATTGCTTCCTCTTCTGTCGTATTGTCTTTTGTGGCTTTTAAATACTCATTGCCAGCTCTTCTTGCTAGACTGGAAGAATATTGAAACATGCCCTCGCTGCTAAAGGGTGAGATCAATGTTCAATCTGTATTGTGGTAGATTTCAGTTGCTCATCTATACGACGCTTGTTCTAATTCTTGCTCTGCAGTCCGCCATGGATAGTGAACTTGTTTACTATTCAAGAGGCAGGGTATCGTTCCAAGTCCCTTATTCCACTTATTGGTCATTGACACCTCGGTCTTTCATTTCTCGGTCTTTCGTCTCCCGCCATTCATTGCTGTCATTCATTTCTCGTTCATCCATCATTGCACCCCGAAGTCAACCTAGAGCACGTTTTCTACCTTCTATACCAAGCAACAACATCCATTGAGTCTTCGGCCGTTGAAGTGGATCAGTGGCACGTTTTCCATTCCTCGCATACCCTGCTACAATCTCTGGCGTTACTATGCCTAGAAGTGAATTAAGATCACGTCCTCCATTGCCTTTAAAACGGTAACTTGAAGGCCTAACAGAAGATTAACATGCGCCCAGTTACC
This sequence comes from Myriosclerotinia duriaeana, assembly GCA_002162615.1. NCBI lineage: Eukaryota > Fungi > Ascomycota > Leotiomycetes > Helotiales > Sclerotiniaceae > Myriosclerotinia > Myriosclerotinia duriaeana. The sequence continues at coordinate 813,047 of NGKI01000008.1, forward strand.
CCGCATTGCAATCTCGCTAATCCTCTCCTCAATTTTCTATATTATTTCGTTCCAACTTCCAGCAAACCATTGATTTCAACCATCGAGTCTCGATTGACCTTTTCGAACACCTGCACAAGACAAGCACCTTCCAAGATTTACAATTCATTTCTCTCCAGGAGCTTCACAAGACTACAACTATGATTAGATCCACGCTCCAACATTTGTTTCTCCTTGCATTGATTGCAATTACGTCTGCGCTTCCCGCTCCTTCCACTCTCTCCGCTAGTGATAATGGCGTTTGCCACGCTCAGAACATGCTCGTGGATGTTAGCGACTATAACTGTCCCAAGAAAAACACTCTCGACAAAAATGGTCACTGCTCTAAGCAGATTCCCAACGTTCCCGGAAAGGCAGGATGCGCAGCATATTGTGAAGTTCGCCTGACCAAACTATATGGACAAGAAGTGCCATATTCAAACAGGTGAGTGTACTTCGATTCCAAATTCTCTCAAATCACAGGACTTAGCTTGGTTATGCCCTGCTAGCATTTCCAATAGGCCAGACTGTAGTGTAACAACGAAGTTTTGGTTTCTTTGGATTGACTACATGTCATTGATCTATTTGGAATGCTGAGTTTACTCAAATGAGTAGACCATACCCATAGATTAAGACATGTCAAAACTTAGGAAGCTTTGAAAGCTTTTAAGACTAGACTGCCGTCCGTGATGATGGATACTTTTGTTGCTTGTCAATATTGGCAACGCTTTATTTTGTCTCTCAAGCAGTATTGAAAGATCAGGCACTAACCTTTACAAATCAAAGTCAATGTATGGGTGGAACCTCATGTTCAATCAGCAAGGCGCAATCTGTTACCTACACAAACACAGTCTCAGTTTCGGTTGGCGCGAGCGGCAAGATACTGGAGGCGGCCTTCAATCTCGGCGCGACCTATTCTTACTCCGAAGCTCTCACCTTTCAGGATCAGCAGGAGCATAGCCAAGACTTGGGCCAAAACGAGTGTGGATACTGGACCTTTATTCCATTTACAATCGAGTATGTCGCATCTCCCAACGCTAGTAAGTATGAGCTAACACTTTCGTCATATAGATCCTGCGGCGATCTCACGGAATCAGCGGTTAAGTCAGCGCCAGTCGGGTTTGGTGGAGGCACGTACGAATACTGTGACAAAGATCACCTTTTCGATACTCACAATTGGTGTACTACCACTCCGTACAAAACATCGAATGGTAGGGCTGATGGGACCGTTCTATTTGTTTGGACAGATTGCAAGACAGGAGGTGTGGTTTGGGATAAAATGGCGGCGACCCCGGCTTATTTGTTTCCCGGAGTGAGCACTGCTCAAACTCAAACTTGAGAGAAGCCTGTGAATGGCAGCTGGCTGCTGTTCGTCTATTTGTCGTCGCTAGACTTTTATTTTGGGAGGGGATTCTTGGTGTTGTGGTGAGAGGCTTGATGAGGCCGAGGCACAGATCAGCCCTTTTGATTTAAATGAACAGACAAAAGCAGCTAAGCGGCAGGCGAGAAGTGCTGGTCACTAGGTCTCGACCTCTTTGCTTTTACTTCGCAGGCATGCTTTGAAGCTGCGAACAATAGTTAGGTGCTTGGTATTCAGAGTTATTTACGAGAAAAGCAATGCTTGCTGTGCCTCATATGTGACGGGCAGAACAAAAGCGGTGTACGGAACTTCTCTATACATACCCTTGTCATCTTCAGCCATGATATGCTTCAATTGTTCAGCCTCTTAAGTAGAGCTTTCCTTGTACTTCCCATACCATTCCACACCAATAGGAAATAATCTGTGCCTTCGAGGAGAAATTATTAGACAATGGGAGTGGAATTAATATCAGATTATTCATACACTCCCCTCGACACCTCCAAACCCACAATCCGTCTTATCCGTCTCCAACGAAATGAACAAGGTTCTATCGTTGGCTTACTCGAGATATTTGAGCTCGAAACCCCCAGCTGCCCTTCTTTCAGGACCCTTTCTTACGTTTGGGCTTCTCCAGAATATTCTCATGATATTCTTTTGGATGGAAATCGGCTTCCTATACTGAACAGCCTCTATCCAATCCTAGAAACTATCTGTGGAGACGAAAATTTAAAGCAAGGCTGGTGGTGGATTGATTCAATATGTATCAATCAAAGCACGAAGCTATCTGCAAAAGCGGAACGCAATATGCAGGTCGCTATGATGAGAAGAATTTATGAGAAATCTGAGGCGACTATTGGCTGGCTTGGTCCAGGAGACGATGGGGGTGAGCAAGCAATGAGGTTTTTGAAGTTGTTAGCAAAGCACAGGAAAAGGCTGTTTTCATTTTACCAAAGAAGATTAGATGGAGGGAGCGAGGCCAAAGAAGAAGAGCTGGTAGAAGTATTAGGCGATAAGAGCCAATGGGCTACCTTAGAAAAGTTGCTGTTGAGACCTTGGTGGACGAGAGTCTGGACACTCCAGGAGTATCTTGTTCCACGAAAATTTGTGTTCCATTGCGGAAATGAAAGGATAGACAGAAATCAGTTGTCGCAGGCATTGAGCGCGATGAGCCATTGCAGAAGAATTGATGAGACGTTGATTGCGCACAAAGCATTTCAGGCTCCATGGATACGGCGTCGCGTATTGCATTGGTATCAGAAAGGTGCCCCAATGCAACTGATAGGATTGATAGGATACATCTCGGATTACAAAGCTTCTGATCCTAGAGATAGAATCTATTCTGTTCTCGGTTTAGCTGCGGATAGATCCTTGGCTGATCCTCCAAGGTATCAGGATGGTTTGGTGGAGGTGTACTCGAGCTTAGTAAAAAGTTTCATTGAGGTCCACAAAAGTCTGGATATCATATGCTTCGCAGATCGTTTTCATGGATGGGGCCATCCGCATATCCAGCCGGCACTTCCCTCTTGGGTACCAGATTGGAGAGTCGAGGTGCAACCATGGATGGTCCCTGCTATAGCTGCTCAAAGCGGGGCAGGGCATGTCGGAAACCTTCGCCCTTTATATCTCCTGAAACTTGAAGGCAATAATCACGATGTGTTTGATGCTGGGAAAAGCGAAAATCCCTTGAAATACAGTATCTCTGCCGATCTTCAGATACTGACATGTCAGGGGGTTTTTATAGATCTTGTCGATGGCATTGGCGGTGTCAAGGTAGACTACAGAGACGAAAATGAAGAGGATGATAGAGTTGCCGAAGTGTACGAGTGCGTCGATTCAACAGCTATTGATCAAACATTCAAAGCTTCTACAGCCAACCCAAACTCTCCAGATCAAATCGAAATGGATTCTCAACTATCGTCTAGATATATGGATCGCATATTTCGTTGTCTGATGCTCAACCGCAAAGATCGATACCTGAGCCGGGACATACCAGCCATGGAATATTCGTATCAAGAATTTCAAGCATTTTGTTTTGCAGCGGTGAGAACGCCCTATGATGTACATCCACTGTTTCTCGATTGGTTCGAACGTAACCGGTCCCTTCGCATCGGGCCTCGCTCGCTCGAGCAGCTATGTAAGGCGGCAAAATCTCCGAATTCTGAGCTCTTCGCCAATTTCGATTTTATGGACATCTCAAACTACGAGAGAGGATTTCTTTCTCGTTTTAGAGACACTACCAAATGGATGGCGCGAAGGCTCATGACCACGAATCAAGATAATATTGGTATGGTGCCGTGTCGGACGCGGAAAGGCGATCAAGTTTGGATCTTGCTTGGATGTAGTATTCCGTTAATTTTGAGAAGGTGGGAGAATGGGGAGGGTTATCAACTAATTGGCGAGTGTTACCTTCATGGGTATATGAACGGTGAAGTTCAGGAAGAGCTTGCGAATGGAACAAGGAATATCGAGGAGATATGCCTTTTGTGACGAAGGACATCAATATTCTCATTCCACAGTGACATTGCAATTCATATTCGAAAGGTTACGAATCTCTTAGTATAATTTAATATCCGAAGTCTATCACATGCTCAAACCAATTCACTATTCGATATAGCTTCAACATCTCAAGTAAATTGACAGTACCAACTAAAAGTCGAGTAAACTACACTTTGAGAATGAAAGCATTGTAAAATAATAAGCTCGCTTTTCAGAACATACAATTTGAAGATTATTTTATTACGCTGATACAAGTACCCAACCATCTAACCTGCGATACCGTGTATAACATCAATATGAGGTTGTGACTTTGACAGTGACATATTAGGACTTGGGTGCTTCAAAGTAATAAGTTCGGACTACTAGTCGTCTAAAGATAAGATAAAAGGGGGGAACCTTGGGTATGATAATTACAAACCATAATCTCGAGAATCAAAGCAACTTCGCAAAATCTTCAAGAACTCTTGATTTTTCCATTACAGTACCTCCAACCCCCATACGAGGATAGACTTTATTAGTACGCGTGAACTTCACGTCATAAAAATGAGTGCACACAGCCCATCAATCAGCCCACCCAACCAATGCATTCAAAGCAACCCCCAAAAAATAAACCCCTCAATTACAAATTAATCGTAAGCAAGTCATACAAATTATATAATTCCAATGCAAGAGTATCCCAAAATATTCAGCCGAATTCAGTCGATCCACGCCCCTGGACCATGGAATGTGGTATGGGAACACAGGTACAGGATCTTACAAGGTGAAACTTGGTTTGCAGGGGGCGGAATTAGCCATAGTGTGGGATAGTATGTAGGTTTCCAGAAGCAGATTGGTAGGCATACTGCACGAGGATGAAAGAAGATAGGAAGAAGGGTTTGAACTTTGAACCCGGTAGGTGGTTTAGGGTTTGTTTGGAGTCTTTTACTTTTGCTTTTAATTGCATAGCGTACAAGTAGCCACCAATTGATGCGACGTAGTATTCATCTCCACACCCATTTATATACCTCGGATATTTATCTCCTAACTGTGCTCCGTGGCTTGATGACTCCGTCCGGAGGATATATTGTCCCGCACGCGCACAATGAACAGGTACGATGTAAATAGCTCTTTTTTTAATACTTTGATGTGCAAGGTTCCTTCTGTCTGATGCATTCGTGCTTTTCGTCTTTGGGGGTTTCGACGAAGGGTTTGGGGGGAGTGACAACGCCTTTGTTGTGTGTAGTGAATTGGGAATGGTGTGGTGTGGTGAGGGGATTGTCTTCCGCGCGGGATTGGAAATGAAGGGAATTGTATTTGTAAGATGTTTGTGCAATAAGATGTTTGTGCAATAAGATGTTTGTGCAATAAGATGTTTGTGCAATAAGATGTATTTTGTACGAGGTAGGCATCCAGCGTGTGGTGGAGGTGGATAGGTCAATTAGGTTGAACTGAGCTCATGGTCAATCATGCACGAAAATTGGGTAGGGATTTGAAGGGTAAGAATCTAAAATTCTGCTTTGTTGGCGATAGAAAGCTCAATGAAAAACCCCCGAGTCGAATGCAAACATCATCCGTCAACGTGTCTACCGCCTTTTACAGGATTCCTTCGTCTGAGCGTAAAGCAGCACAGCATTCTGCATCGAGCCTTCGTCGCAGGTGTTCCAAACGTGTTTCTTATGGCGAGTAACACGAGATCCATATTGTATGTTGTGATGCAAACTCATCGTTGTCAACTTTACCATCTTTTATCCCACGCTGTGTCTGTAGATCAGATGGACCACTAGGTCAGCCGTGAGGGAATAAGTGGACATTCTTGAGGCCGTGTCTTGGATATGAAGACGATGGACGTTTCAATACCAAGGTCTCCCCTGATAACTATAGCAATTGTTCTTCGTTCTTAACAAGTAGATAACTTATAGAGGCATAGACGGTACATGTAGGTAACCCCAAAACGAATCAACTTTCCATTATTTCTGGGATCAAGAGATTTTATGATCAGATGATATGCCTCTTAGGGCCAAGGTAACTCAAGATAGGTATGTCTTCACACTGCACACTTGTTTGCTGCATTTGAGAATCTAGACTCAGAAGCCTTATGGGTATGAATATTAACGCATCTGGGCTAATTTGACAAAGGCTCGGGTGAGAATGACAGTCCAGCGGAAAATGATAGGGCACCTTGTCCCGCTGGCCTCTAAAAACTTACCAGAGGTGACAAACATACAGGAATCTCGCCCTGCATTCCGTGCTCGTGCCCGTTCGATGCTTATCGAGTACCCGCGAGTTACCCTGAAACCCTTGAGAACATTTGCAAGAGCCAAAAAAATATATAACAAGATTGCCACGTACGCGAATACGATAACGGTCTTTTGGTAGATTCCAAGCTAATTTCAGGCAGTTTGAGACGGCTTAACGCATTTCATGGGGGAGATGGATTCTAGGATGAAGCGGGTAAGCTTGATGTTACACGGAACAGAGCCATCCATTTCCATGTTCGGCAGCGTACAGACCAAGCTTTCTGGTGATATTCTGTAAAAGCCCATAAGATCCACCAACCCGGCGAGAGGGACCAATGAACTCGTCAACCACGGTACACGAATTTCTTACAAACACATTTGTGCCGTCGCGGGCTACGGTATCTTGGTAATACCGAGATCTTGTGGAAAATAGAATCAAGTTTTCATCCCAGGAGACAGCCGGGGTATTTTTTTGGTAAGAAATGGGATGTATTTTCAGCGGCTGTCATTGTTTCGTTCCCATCCGTTGGATATTCGCCTGTATCTTCCTCAGTTATAGGCACTCCGCCACCCTGTTCGTTATAGCTGCCATTTCAAGCTAAGGCAATGCAATAGAGCAAACGGGGAGTGCCGTTTTATTTCATCCACGAAGTATATCTTGGTGGTCAGCAAGGAAAGATATTGGCCTCAATCTCGCATGCATGACCAATAACCATATTCCTGGAGATATACTGGCTTTTTATTGTGAGTTCTGTTCAACCTGGTAGTGGCAGCACCTTGCGACCATAGATTCTCTTACCGGAAATATATCCATCTCGGTTCCTTGCAAGCGAAGTAACATGTATACTGAAGCTAATCCTCCGAATCTCCATTAATGCTATAAGTTCTTTAGCTAATTCATAAACCGTTACGATTTTCAAGTTGCAATTTTGGAAAAACGAAGAAGTTCATGAATGAAATTACGATCAAGGTGGTGCCGGAGGAATTTTGTTGAGCAAATATGGTAGGAGGCACAAGATTAACCCAGGCTGCTTTCCGAAGGTCCTGTCTCTTATTAAATTATATGCATAATTCAGGCTTTGTATAGCACTGCATACAAATGACAAAACATCATACTTTTTGGTAGATGTTGTAACTCTTAGACAGACCTTGGTTGTTGGCAATGTAGGTAGGTCGATATACATCCCTCTTTTCTTTTCTCGAAAAGAAAATAACAATACTATTAAATGAATTGACAATGGTCTGATTATTCCCTGCTTCGAAACCTTATATTATCAGACTATGATTCGTCGATCATTCGACGATTTTGGGAAAGATCCGGTTGCTGATAGATAGGCTGCCTCGGCATATCTTTCCTTCCCAAATTTTTCATACATCTCTGTATAACTTGAACTGATTGAATAGAAATCAACCGAAGAGAGTACACAGTATAACTGCATGTGCTCATGGTAATAGGTAACGGAAGCCGCAATGACTGAGCCTGTGAACGCAGCAGATCGACATCGTATTGAATCATTCTGGTAGGTTTATGACCTTGGCTGAAAAGTTTCTCTAACGAATGATCGAAATCCACGATAACTTTAGGAAGAGAAGAGATAGTAGAGAAGCAGTAATGACAGGATATGCCCTGAAAGTTCTCTCATGTCTTTTCGGAGACTGCTTTTTAATGGGCCAATGATAGGTAATTTATATCTGTGGAACGTATACAGCTGCTAAAAGCTCATATTCCGAATCGGGAGGAATACAGTATGCAGAAGATATGATGCTTTTTCCATTGAAGCTTGAGCAAGGTCACCAACATCTGCGCTTGCCCTTCTTCCAATGGACAGAATGAATTGAGGGGCAACCAGATAATGCTCGTCATGGATTGATGGCTTCCTTACGTACAACGTTTGCGTAACGGATAGAGTGATGATGTACTGGCGGTGTGGTGGTAAAAAAAAAGAGATGAGAAGGAGGAGCAGGAGGAGCAGGAGGAGTAACGTCAAAATTGTGGTGGTGGATGATGGTAGCGAATGGGTGTGATTAGATGCATGTGGGTAAATGGTTCGGGGGTTTTAGCCATGGATTATAATCGTAGTTCCTAGCTTTCTACCACGACTGCCCATAATCATCACCATCATCGCCATCCATCACCATCACCACCATCACCATTCTGCGAGTGCATCACCAGCATTATGTTGGTACCTAGGTACTTTGCAGCTTTTTGCTGCATGTCGGAACAATCTGATCGGGCTAGCTAGTCGGTCAACTTTTAACGCAACAGCCAAGCCCCCAAAGGCTCTGCTATTTTGCAAATCTAAAAGCTTGTGAATATCCATGTAAAACTCAATTAGCCGTGTAGACATGACAGTGTGCGAATGGGGTAGGTATAAGGATAGTATGAGTATAGAAAGATAGACAATGGAAATCTCCTCGAGTATTTCTACACAATATCGTCCTCAAGAGATAAAAGAAATATGTATATAAGAAATAGTGGCGGTTAATGTCTTATCACTTCTAGTGTGTTACTACTAGTAGAGTGCCCATGAGTGCATATAGTATAGTTCAGTAGTTAGTGCACGGATCGAGGGGCGGGAACTAGAACTTTAGTGGCACCTCCAATACCCACCCCCAAATGCACCTTAAATGTTACAATCCCGAAGATGCTTGAATGCTTCTTTGACCGTAAAACATCGCAGTTATACCCCTCAAAGCCCTGCCAAAAAGAAGTGCAAAAGCCAAAATCATTAAGCTACATGATACATGCTAGCTGCTACATGCTACATGATAACGCCCGTCTAGGTTTAACCAAAAAAAGAAGTAAACCCTTCCCTGGGCACTTTATCCGCATGTTCAATAACGCGAAAGGCCGAGCAATGTTGAATTATGCTCCAAATAGATCGTAATTCAAGACACATCCGCCAAATACACTACACCCACCACACCTCCTTCAATTCCAACCAACCAAACATCTCTCCATATGCAAGAGGTCGCACTCGCAATATCACTCACCCGGTTCCTGGGTCCTTTTAAGTTTTCACAGAATCGCAGTCTTGCTAGAAGTTCTTATACCCTTGCTATGTCTCCTTTGATTCCGGTGCCGTCCCTCCATGGGCTTTCCTATATCTCCCCACAGCTTTCCCCACGACCATCAATGAAGAGGTACTCTCTTTCCCTTTCCATCATTATTGTACTTTGAAGTTACACATATATCAATTTGGTTCTAACCCTCATTCATGCACTCGCAATCGGACTTTGGGCACTCAAACAAATACCTTATACTTCGCCCTCCTCGGCCACTTCTATATAGCACTATCTCTCTACTTCAGCACCTATTGCCGTCATTCCCTTTCGTAACTCGAGACGTTAATGACACCTGAAGGTAACACTTCTTCCGCATCTCCATGTCCAATTATCAAGGTCTAATATGGTAGATACTTACTAGTAGCCTATGCAGATACCTCTATCCGATTCCACTCAATCAACCGTCTATAATATCGCGATATATTTGACAATATCCAATAACATGTACCATTCAAATCGCGATGCGCTTCCAATTTACCAGCCATCTGATGGCAGGGCCACGAGCTTTGGACGAGAGCCGCTACCATATCACGACAATGGCGACGACAGGGCGCAGATGACACACTTCAATGCCCCTAGACTGCCACCAATATCATCATTGCTATCGTCTCTACCACCCGGACAGGTTGAGGAGAGTCAACCATTTGAAGAATCGTATAGTCCGCCGTCGCAAGGACCGCGGTCTCCATTGTCCTTAGATAGACCAATGTATCTCCATCAGCAGCAACGAAGTCCTCGGGAGCTTGAACTCTCGTTCAAGCATTCGCAGAGTCCGCTCACTACATACCCAAGCGGGCCACCAACCCCAATGTCAGATGTATTCGGGACCCAGGAAGGATCGGTCGCAGCCCATCATCATGGCCCATTTGCTCCTCCTAGGTATGTTATTTTGGTATCCATTGTTATGGACGAAGGCTCATCAAACTCCAAGGCCTCCGGCGCCACGTTTACAGCCAGAGTGTAGATTGGTGGTAATGCAACAACCGATATCCGCACGAGCTTGTGGGTATGGAGACAAAGATCGTCGGATGATAGATCCGCCACCAATTTTGACGCTCGAAGTATTTGACAAGGATACACATCAAGCAGTCAGTTCCAAAGAGAGGAAAAATATCCTGAAAGGGTTCATGCCGATAGTGCATTGTACGTTATGGAATCCATATACGAACTGTGAAGATGATAAGATTGAGGGAAGTAGTGATCGTCGAAACCAAAGAAGAATGGTAGGGACGATGGTATGTAACGGTTTCAAAGCCGTAGACTCTCAAGGGGACGAACGATTCTTTTTCACTTTTGCCGACCTGTCGGTTCGATTTCCGGGCGATTACCAATTGAAGTTTCGGTTGACCTTGATTGACCCAGCGGGGATGGGAAAAGGCCAAAGGAATGGAATCATGAGTCCGTTATTGAGCAATATTTTTAAGGTCCACAATGCCAAAGACTTTGAAGGCATGAGACCAAGCTCGGATCTGGCGAAATCTCTTGTTAGCCAAGGATATCCCAACATACTCAAAATTAAGAAAGGCAATGCGAAGACAATCGCAATGGTTGGCCAAGGGGGGCATGATGATGACGATGACGACGATGACGAAATGGGAGGTATGTAAGGAAGTTTTGACTAGAAATACTGATTGGAGGCCGGCCAAAAGTCGAAGCTCTAAGGCGGCTTGGATAATGAGGAAGAAGACTTACGAGTTCTGAAATTTTTGCATTGGATTGGATTGGATTGGATTGGATTGGATTGATTCTTGGTCCCTGGAAGTCAAGTCAAGCAGGCAGGCAGGCGTTAGCGTCTCAAAATTGTTCCTTTTTTTGACAAGAATATTTAAATAACAGTATGACTTTATGAATTTATGAAGAGCAAGGGAATTGGCATCGGCATCGGCATTGGCATTGGCACTGGCATCGGCATTGGCGTTGGGCTGTACTGATAATTGTACTGGCTTTTTGGGGGAAACTCTGGTACCTAGGTATTATGAGCAAACTCCACCCCCAGTTTTTTTTTAGTTTTTTTTGCATTTTAACAGATTGTTATTATAGCAAATGGATGATATAGCAGTGAATTTGAATATATACCAAATGGCAATTCATAATGACATGTTCATTTACTTTGTTCCTCCTTTCCTTTCTTTCTTCTCTTGGGTTTTTAGTCCTAGCTACTGTCTACTGTCTAATAGCTACCTAGTACCTACTAGGTAGATATACATATATAATATATATGGATATCCATATATCTGAATAGATCTAGGTAGGCAACATTGAATCCTTCATCCATTGCACTAATAACAATGTCGAAAAGCTAATTTCTTTTGAGATAGATCTACCTAGGTATGTACCTATTTACTTATCTATTCATCCGTATGATTGATTATTTAGATATTCAAGTAGTTCTAGGTAGCTATAATTAGTAGCTCTCGATCCTTTGATCAACCATGGCCACAAAAGAATTTGTAAAGATATCAAGCCGAACTGCATGTGCCACACAAGGCTATCGGGAAGGCTGATACTCACTAGCCACATGGAAATAATAATTAATACTAGATACCCTAAATGAAGGGTTATATTTATTAAGCTGCTTATTATCTACTAGTATATATTTAAGGATCCTAAGCCATTTTAAATCTTTCTTATGATTACCTAGGTAGTAGCTATAAAAGAATTTGAAATTGATACTATTAAAAGCCAAACTACTAAAATATGTACTATACGAGGCTGAGATATAAGAAGGCTGCAATAATTGACCCCGCCAATAAATACTCTAATTTTCTGCCAGGGCGGTGTAGACCAATGCATGTACACAGGCCACATCTTGGCAAGTTTATGCGGTAATTGACACTCTCTAAGCCAAGATAGGATTAGCTCAATCTGATGCACTAGACCCCCACCAAAAACTTTCAATCGGCGAGATTGAGATTTTTCCTTTTTCTTTCCTCCTTCCCTCTGGCATAAGCCAGGAAGGAAGGGTACCATAAATTCGTCAAATTTGTCAAAATGAAGTACGTTCTTGTATCTGGAGGTATGTATTTGATTTTCATTATATCTTGGTGTCCAATTGAAGGAAAACAAAAGTTAACATAGTTTCTAGGTGTGATTTCCGGTATTGGAAAGGGCGTCATCGGTATGTTTCAATACAAATCATTGGGAATGCCGACATCGAGATATGAGATATACAACGAGTAGTGTACTGATGAAGTGATTGCGCAACAGCCTCTTCCACCGGCTTGTTACTAAAGACAATCGGATTGAAGATATGTTCCCAAGATACTATCAATTAGGCTGAAGCTTTAGGCTAACTTCGAAAGAACGTTACATCCATTAAAATCGATCCTTACATGAACGTTGATGCCGGAACCATGAACCCCCTCGAGTGCGTCTACTATGCCGGTCTGCGAAAATCTGGGTTGAGCTAATGAGCGAGTATAGGCATGGAGAAGTCTTTGTCCTTGATGATGGCGGAGAAGTCGACCTCGACCTCGGAAATTATGAGCGCTATCTCAACATCACACTCACTCGCGAAAACAATATCACCACGGGCAAGGTCTATCAACATGTCATCGAGCGTGAACGTAGAGGCGATTACCTCGGAAAGACTGTACAAGTTGTGCCACATTTGACTGATGCCATTCAAGATTGGGTTGAGAGAGTTGCGCGAATCCCAGTTGACGATACAAAGGAGACTCCGGATGTTTGCATCATTGAGTTGGGTGGTACTGTAGGAGATATTGAAAGTGCCCCCTTCATTGAGGCTATGAGACAGTTGAAGAGAAGAGCTGGAAAAGGCAACTTCTTGCAAATTCATGTTTCTTTGGTGCCAGTCATCCAAGGCGAGCAGAAGACGAAGCCAACTCAACAGGCCATCAGAGACGTTGGTAGAGCTGGATTGGTTCCGGATTTGGTAAACTCATAAATCGAAATCCATTGAATTTGGAGGCTAATCATTCTAGATTGCTTGCCGATGCGACGTACCACTTGAAAAAAGCACCATTGAAAAGATCGCAATGTTCTGTCAAGTTGAATCTGAACAGGTCGTTGGCGTACACAACGTTAAATCCACCTATCATGTTCCTTTACTCCTCGAAAAGCAAGGTCTTATCCCGACATTGAACAAAATCCTCAACCTCGACGAAATCTCAATGGCGAAAGCTGTTGTTGAGAAAGGTCAGAGAACATGGACTGAATGGAAATCCCTTACAAGCCAGCAAGAGCGTGCATTTGACGATGTTTCCATTGTTCTTGTGGGTAAATATACCAAACTTCACGACTCATATCTGAGCGTCATCAAATCTCTCGAGCATTCTGCGATGCGATGCGGAAAGAAGCTTAAGTTGATTTGGGTTGAAGCTGAACACCTCGAGGATGACGCTAAGCCAACCGAGTTCCACAAGGCGTGGCATGAGGTCTGCACTGCAGATGGTATTCTCGTTCCTGGAGGATTCGGCGATCGAGGAACAGAGGGTATGATTGCAGCTGCAAAGTGGGCACGTACCAACAAGACACCTTATTTGGGAATTTGCCTGGGCATGCAAATTGCTGTCATTGAATTTGCTCGCAATGTATGTGGCATCACCTCTGCTAATTCAGTGGAGCTGAATGCAAATGCATCCGACAAAGTTATCATCTACATGCCGGAAATTGACAAGGTAAACCTTGGTGGAACTATGCGTCTCGGATTACGTCCAACAGAATTCCAACCAGGATCTGAATGGTCTCGTCTCCGTAAGCTCTATGGCCAGAAAACAGAAGTCCACGAACGTCACCGTCATCGCTATGAAGTCAATCCCGAGTACGTTGACCAACTACACACTGGTGGCCTTGAGTTTGTTGGAAAGGATGATAAGGGTGAGAGGATGGAGATCGTTGAAATAAAAGATCATCCTTGGTACGTGGGTGTACAATTCCACCCAGAATACCTCTCCCGAGTCTTGGCTCCAAGTAAATCATACTTGGGGTTCGTAGCAGCAGCAGCAGGATGTTTGGATAAGATCACGGAGGACTGTTTGAAGGCTGAGTTGGATAACAGTATCAATGGGGATTTGACGAATGGAATCAATGGCGTTACTATGTAAGGAAAATGGAAGGACGGGGACTTTTGCATGGGTTTGACTGGATGGATGGTCATTATATGTATTCATGTTTTTTTATCGTGCTATCTATAGAAAGACAGGCAGATTGGTGGATAGAACCCAAGGCGTTATCATGGCTGTAATTATAACGGATATATGAGAACTAGATTATCTAAGATGCCACTTCTCGCTCGCTGAAGGTAGAGTGATACGCACAATTCATCGCCGGGAAGGTGCTCGCAGACAAGCGTTTGGGTACCTCAGGCTTGGTAAAAACTGATCATTCCCATTGGATTGAATTTTTTTGATGTAAAGCGGTAGAAGTCTACGAATATCTATCGTGTTTTTTGGATTATGGGTGCGATTTCAATGGACAAATTCTACCAAAGGATGCCGGTCATCAAAGTATACATATGTTCTGTGTCTCCATAATTATTATTTGCAAAATTCCATCCCATCCAAAAAAATACAACGGCATCTTCAACACCATGCCTCCGCCCCTACGTTCCTTCACCTCAAACTTATGACTTTGTAATATCATACACAAAAAGCTCGACTCCGTGCATATCTTTCCTCTGCTCCTCATCCTCAAACTCCCTGGGGAATTTAAACTGATCACTCCCAATCAGCTTCATATTCTCCACCTTAATTCCCGTCTCCTTCTCCGTCAACATTTGCTTTATCTCCAGCGCCGTCGTCTGGGGCAGTAAGTTTTCTAAATATATAATGCCCTTGTACTCGTCCTGCCCTTCTTCGGGCTTTTTATTGATGACGGTACAAAACATGATGGAATCCTTAAGTTCGGGAATCGCGAGGGCTTGGCGGATGAGGGCTCGATCGACGGCTTTTTGCAGGCCGGTGGGAAACTCGGGCCAGATGATGGGTGATTTTTTGCCTTTGCCTTTTCCTTTTCTTGACGTTCTACTTCTTATGCTTATCCTTGCGCGACTACCCATTTTAATAGATCTAAGACCTCCAAGATCTCCCCCACCACCTTCCTTTTCATCGGGTTCATCTCCAAAGGAAAATTTCATATGTTCGGGCGTAGATTGAAAACCTTGTTTCAAATATGAGGGCGTATCCGAGGCTTCAAAGGAGAGATCCTTGGGTCCTTTAGGGTTTCCTGATTTATGAGTTCGTCTTTCTTCTCTTTGGGGGCGATCACCGGGACCTTGATCATCCTTGCGGCGCTCAGGATCCAATCCT
>NGKI01000008.1:828668-854638 GCA_002162615.1 Myriosclerotinia duriaeana
ACCTCCTCCACCTCCTCCACCTCCTCCACCTTGGGAATCATCTTCATATATCAACCCCCTTGGAAACGGCTGCGGGACCTCATATTTAGGTCTATTCCTCTGACCTTGATACTGTCTCATAACCTTATTGTAACCAATAAGATCTTGTTGATTTCTGTTTATGAGAGCTCTTGCCTCCAAAATATCTACCTCAGACACGCTTGCAACGGGATTATCCCGAGCCCACTGGCGAAGCGCTTCCGCCTCATCATGCTCCAGGTTTGCGTGGAATAGTTCGTACATATCGAGATTTCTGGATTCAAGATGTTCCGGGACGGGCGCGCCGAGACCTTCCCCTGGTCTCAACGTGATGTCGTTCCATGGCGGGGGAAGATCTCCGAGTGGAGGTTCGGGGGCATAGGGAGGCGGTAATTCAGGACCTACTTGGTCTCTCCAGAAATTCTTAAACTTTTCGGTTATTCTGTAAAGGTCATCGACATGGATGCGGCTCTCCTGTTGCACGATCAAACAATCCATTGCCAATTTGTGTAATGAATCGCTGTATAACCTTCGTTTGCGAAACTCGGCCCTCGCACGATTCTCGGAACTTACGCTTCTCTTAATCAGGTTGCGCTCCTCTTCCGAACTTTCTCGTTCTTTCTTGGGGTCAACTATTATCTCGTCATACTCTCCATTATAATAATTAATATCTTCCTGCGTAGCAAGAGTATGTACTCCGCCTACTTCATCATTTACTCCTAGCCAAGTTTTGGAAACGGGGTAGAGTTTAAGTAAAAATCTTCCAGGGGGGTAATTTTTATTATCATCTTGCCATTGCAAGTCAGGCGGGCCTACTTTATACGGCTTATTTTCATCGCCATCCTCACACCATTCGATTGTATGAATCATTTGCCAAATTATGAGTCCAAGCTGCCACACGTTCGAGGGGGTTCCGTAGCGAAGATTGTTGAGGACATTTCCATCGCCTGCTTTGTGCATTGATTTAGGCTAAAATTGAAGGGTTAGTGTTTTCAATCAAAGGTTGAGTTGAAAAGGGAGTGTCAAGATCAAAGGTGCACATACGGCTTTATCCATCCAGGGTCGCTCAATTACCTCCCTTCGAAATCTAAGTTGTTCCTTATAACGAAGTCAATTACTGTGTGGTCAAATATGCAAGGAATGACTTACAGGTAGCTTATACGTACGTGTGCCTCTCCATCTTTGCGAGAAATTGTAACTGAGATCCTGCTCTAGGGGTACCTCCATGCTATGCCCGTAATCACCAATCTATCATAGGGTGTTAGAGATTTTCATATTGCTAGAGGCCACATCTTGACTATCATACCTTCATTACTAAAGCTCCCTGGTGTTCTTCGTCTCTTTGGGGATCGGCAATGAAAACTAAGGATGTTAAATTCTGTGTGAAAGTGAACTTATGGACGGGGTATCTTTTGCTTACCATTGTTAGCTTTGAAATCGAAGTGAACTATCTCATCTCGATCCCATCGTAGCTCTCCAAGTTCTTCATGTCCATAATGCATGGCGTAGAAGCCGCGGACTAAGCAATGAAACACATTCCAGATTTCATGTTCCTCAAAGATTTTTCTGCAAATCAGTATACGACCCGTCGTTGGGTATAACAACTTACTTGTTGTCATACTTCCGATCCATCATGGATAGAAGATCCCCTTGCTGACAATGCTCAAGATACATTCTGTACACGGGACCTTCTCTATCCCCGCGCATTGTATTTAATCCTACGTCTTCATATAGTCTTCGATACATCTTCACCAAATGCTGTGAGTTGATATGCTTCAAAGTCTCATATATCTTTGATTCATTCAACATGTCGCCCCGTCCCGCTTGCTGTTTAACGACGCAAGTCTTGAATGGCAGTCTGCCCGGGGTTCCCTCGGGAGGTCTCTCAGAAAGTAACCGCCATAATCCGGCCGTTCCATTGCCACCTTCTCCCAAAACCTTGACGCCTACCCATGCGGGATCAGGTCCCATCCGACCCTCCGGCTTCCAAAGGGGTTCGCTGTTCAGCCATGCCCTGGTACGAGCTTTTTTTTCGGCTTCCTTCATGCGCCACATCTCTCGCGGTATCCTCGTGGGATTGAATCCAAGGCGTTTCTCCGCTTCCGAAATTGTTTCTCCGGGCAGTAATAACGACATTTTGATATAAATTTGCGAACGCCTGACTTTGGGTTTATGAAGAGTACTTGAGGATTAATCAATTCATCAATTCACTGCTACATCTGTCAAATTTGCAGAAAATTTGATTCTCAATTGAGACTATCAATTCATTTTCGGTAGTACTAACTACAATCAATGCTGCTTTGTGGAAGAATAAACATTCTTTGTTTGCTGTTTACCGTGGCTGTTCTTGGATAACAAATAATGCTCCTTTATGGATTGGATTCTTTCAAGTTTACTCACTACAAGGAATTTTCGCAGGCATTATAATTTGATGAATGGAAAAAAATTGTGAGAGAAGTAGATGAAGTCGTCATTGCACCAAAACCACGCTAAGAACTATGAGGGAAGGAGCCTCGTTTCGCCCTTTCCTTTCGTTTGCACATCCAGTCGTCACCCCATAGCATTGGTTAAGTTTGGTATCATATGTCCTGTTAGTACTTGTGCTTGGTGCTAAAGCTCCGAGGCATAATTATGTCTTTCTTTTACCTATTCAATCATCACAGATGAGTGTTTTGCTTATTAGTTTATTCTGAGATCAGAATTCTGATAAAGAATCATAAACCTACTGTCCATGGTAAGACTCTTACAGTACAAGGTCTTCAAAAAGAGAAAGCGAGGATATATGAAGTACTTCATTGCAATGAATGCACAGTCATCCCTCATGAATGATCAATTTCATCTATATATAACTTCGATTATCACTATGCAACTATATATTGAGGTAGGTATTTCCAACCAAAACTATGCATCACCCCCAATCCCGAAACCTAAAGTCCGAGACCCAATTCATCACCACTGAATTGATCACTTCTCTGCTCTCTTTCTCAGAAATCAATTAACATATCGCTTCAATACAACCTCTACACTTTGTCATCAGCTTTAGGATGCATTTCATGATGTTCCGTCTCAACGGCACCATTATGTTCGATTCCCTTGGAGATATCGTCGGGTAGAGTACCGAGCGCACGTTCGCCGAAGAGGAGATCGATTTCTTCGAGGGAGAGCTGTTTGGTTTCTTTGAAGAACAGGAAGACGATGGGCATAGTTACTACTACGTTCCATGCTGTAGAGTGTTTTGTTAATATTGATTGTTTGGAAGATGTAAGGTAGCCGGGAATAAGGGAAGATGGAAAAGGGAAAAGAATTGACGAACCAGCAAACAAGAAATAAAATTTCCACGTCAAAGCGCTCAATGCTTGAGGAGAGACTTGAGCCCAGAAGGTAGCGACAAGCCAGTTACCAATTCCAGTCGCGAAAGCATTTCCGCGAGCACGAATCTGCATAGGCATTACTTCGGACATGTAGACCCAGGAGATGGGACCCCATGATAGCGAGTAGATGACCGTGACGCAGAAAATGAAGAAGACACCAGCGATGGAAAGGCCATGTTGTGGATTATTTGAATCGATGCGGCTGTTGATTATGGATTGACAGACGAGGGCGAGGGTAATACCAACCGTTCCCCAGAGAAGAGGCTTGCGGCGTCCAACTCTATCGATCAGGAAGGTGATGAAGACGAGATCTAGGGTTTGTTATTAGCCCCATATCTGCAGAGTACAATGTTGCTAGTGAGATATTTGACTTACTAGCCAAAGGTCCCATGCAGTTGTAGATTCCTGAGACGAGTAAAGCTCTGTTTCCTGTAATTCCCAATGCCCTGTACATAATATTTTGGTAGTAACCAATAACGTCTGGATCATGTCAGTGACTCATTTTTCCATATCCTCTATTCAAACTTACTAATTCCAGTGAACTGAGTAAAGACCTGAACGGCAACTCCATGTCCCAATCTTGTTCTCCATTGTGGTACTGTAAACATAATCCTCCAGCCTGGCACTGTAATTGCCTTTTCAGCAGCAATAGTTTCCTTGATTTCATTGAACTCCTTCACGATGAACTCATCATTTGCACCAGTGAAATGCAACTTTCTCAGAATCACCAATGCTTCATCTTCACGATCGGTTTCCATGAGATGACGAGGTGATTCGGGGAAGAACATAATGCCAGAGGCGAGGATAACGCAAGGGATCATTTGTACAGCAAGTGGGACTCGCCATTGAACAGAGCTGGTGTCGGATGTAACTCCACAGCCATATCCTACCCAAGTTGATCTTTGATCATGTCAGCATATCATCTGAGAATGCCGCAGACAACAATCACATACACGATGAAACCCACCCCAATCATCTGTTGACTCAATCCTACAATCAATCCTCTAATCTTGGGATCCGCACACTCGGCATTGTAGACCGGTACAGCCATGCTGAGTAAACCAATTGCCCAACCTGTGAGAATTCGACCGACGAGAATCATTGGCAGATTTTGCGCAGCAGTTTGTAATGTCGCCCCAACGAGACAAATCAATGCGCCGATGAGAATGGTGACTTTTCGACCATATCGATCCATGGTTAGACCACCCTGGAGGGCACCGAATACGGCACCGCCATTGAAGGTAGAGTTGATGGCACCGATGATAGCGGAGTCTTGTGTCGTGTTGAAGTAGACGAGAAAGTTTTTAGAGGCTATCACATCTGTCATAACACCTGAATCGTAACCAAAAAGAAACGATCTGAGACTTCATGTCAGAAACGAAACATCCCATTGCACTTGAGAAATTAATCGGAAGAAAAGGTAAACTTACCCAGTAGCTGCAAACGCTGCCAACGATATATTAAAAAGCTTTCCCATCTTGTCGTCCTTGTGCCTCTCGAACCCGTCAAGCTCAAAAACAAGACAGTCCTATAACCAAAAAAAAGGGTTCAAAGATAAAATTCTTGGCGGGCAACGTGAAGTGGCATGGTACTATAGCTATATATGAGGATTTGTGAATACGACCCTGTCATCCCATTCACTCAAATGGTAGAGTCAGGTAGCATGTGCACTACACCGGGTAAAGAGAACCTCTGCGTTGGAACCAAGACAATCGGAAGATCTCCACGGTTCCCCATATACGCATCCTCTCGACACTTAGATGACTATAGATCACCATCTCTTTACCAACCAAATGAAGATAATCCATGTCAAATCTATATTCGCACATCCGAGCATTGCATCCAAACCGCTTGGTGAGATTCATCGATTGGTGGAAATTCTGTGATGTTTGTCTGGAAGCGAAAAGGGCTGGTGATGTTTGTATTTAGCCTATTTACCACTCCACATTTCAACTGGACAGGGGTTAAAATTGACTTGCCCTGCTAACGCCTAGACGCCCGCTAAAAGGTGCAATCCCATGGAGATTCAACCCCATGGAGTAAGCCTCAATGCGGGGTGTGCCCATTGTCAGATCTCACCATAAGCTTGACCAATTGGCTCAACTCCATTTAAATAGCCATGGTTAAAGAAATTCGGACCATCATCTTCCTTGAATGTAAAGAGCTTAATGCATTGGAATTTGTCCAATCCTTTCAAAGGTTGGTTTGCGACTACTAGGCACGTTAGGGATTCTCGATTTGTATCAAACATTGGGAACACAATAAATGCTCATTTCCATTTTCATTAGACTGAAATCTCCATCTCATTTGAACGGTCAACTCAAGTCGCTTCTACGCGGAAAAGATCAGATCTCTTCTTCCCCTTCCTCTTATTGTCTTCCTCTCAACTCTGCATCGAGAAGACACTTTGCCTCCCCTTTACAATCGCTGCCTGTAAATGCCAAACATAAATCAATCAGCTCAATGATATTATCCAACGCCACGCCATTCACAATGCTCTCAGTTCCAAGCTAACAGTTTCTTCAAGAAACTGTCCAGCATGCCTATCCACTCCGCCATTTAGTATATACCTTGAGTACGATATTGGAAAGTATCATATCTATTGAGATTCAATTAGCATTCGTCCCGTCAAACAAGAAAAATGAACGAGAAACATACAGTCGTGTATAATAACTTCCCAATGACTTCCCAATTAAGTCCGTTTCCACAAACGATTCTGCCTCATCTGCACTCATCTGCAGTTGAAACCTCTGCCTCAGACTATTCGTTGCTTGGGCAACTCCGTATGAAAAGCAAGGCATCTTTGATTCTCGTCCCATCATGCTAACAAGATCAATTAGATGATCTGCTGATCTTCGAAGTGCTAAACTGTGTTAGATTTTGATCGCCCACAGATACCATAAAGAACATACCTTGGAAAGCTTGTTTGCACAACTTTTTGTAATCATCAAATGCAGGTGATCCGACACCTCCTAGAACATCGACATAATCCTGTGTTAACTTGAAAGGGGCAGCTTCGAAGCCAACCGATCCGGGAGAATTAGAAAGCATAAATCCGAAATCGATGTGGATAATATGCCCTTCATTGTCAATGAGAACATTGCCATTGTGTCGATCCTTTAGCTGCAAAACATAAGAGATAATGCTGTACGCCGCAAGTGATCTTTTGAATGCGTCTTCTGCGGCTTTGTATGCATCACTCTCCGGAGGTCCAAAAGTCTTGACAAAATGATCTTTCAATGTTGCAATTCTCCTTCGAGGATTTTGTCCTGCTTCAATTGTGGCAAGTGTGAGACTACGCTTGAGTGAATGTAGGGATACACCATTCGTAATTGTCTCGATCAAACCAGACGATTCCCCAGTGACCAAAATTCGCATTCGCTTGACCCAAACTGGAGTTTCCGCTTCCTGCCAAATCTTATCACAGCATTGGATGAGCTGACATGCAAATGCCTCCTGCCGTAGATCAGCACCTGTTTTCACAATGACACTCAAGACATCCCAATTCTTCATCCACCCATATGGCGAGGACTTCCTGATTCGTTCTTTCTTGACGTTCCAGGCTTCTCCAAATGTCGCAGCGCTCGGATCATCTCTATCCCCCTTTCTTTGAACCCCACCAGTCTTTTGGTCGTTCTCCATTCGAGCTGCACCAGCTCCAACATTAATAACAGCATCGGGATCAGATGGGGATTCTTCCTCAATATCTTCCGGTGCAACATTTGCTGCTGCTGCATTTGCCTTATCCATGATCATATCGAATGTTTGCCCACCGTCTTCTGAATCGTAATTCTGTTCTTCTAGACTTTGTATACTGGCGATGATTTTGTGACGAATCGCATCAACCTCATGTTTGGGTCGCTTCCCACTAGTTGAATTGAGTTGGGTAAGCATTTGGGTAGCGGTCCTGATATGTGTTGTAAGGGTAGAAAAGTCCGGTTGGTCTTTTTCTCCTGATCGACCCGCTCCAGGAAGTGTCATCTTTCTTCTCGGCGTCGGACTGCTAGATCTAGACGTTGATGTTCCAGATGTTGCAAGTCCGGATAAATTCGATAAGGTCGTTGTATTGCTCAATTGCCGTGTCGGTCGGGGAGGTATTGAGTTCTCCTTTTGATTTGGCGTTTGAGTGTCCTCCTCATCATGATCTGTTTCTTTGATTAATGGTGAGCTGCCTAAATCGCCCTTGATTGGCTCAAAAACACTATCGAGGGTAATTTCCGTACTTTTGATGCTGTTACTCCTATATGATCGTGCAGATTCCGAGAGGTCAAATCTTCGTCTCTTATGAGTCCCCTCCTCCGAAACTAGTCGGCTCAATAAACGTTCATTGTCTAAAGTTTCCGGGTTGAAGGAAAAGTCATCCCGAAGTACCTCTACCATCAAAAGATATGGTACTTTCTCCGCACTATTCAATACAGTCGCTTCGGCGGGGTTCAGACGAACAATACGGTGGTGTTTACTTTTGCTAGGAATTCCATCCACTAGGGTGGCGGGACAAATAACTGGTATATCAACTTCAGCTGGTAAGTCTTGGGCAATAAGAGCGAGCTCGGCACGTAATGCACTTAGACGCGCTGGTTTTGGAACAATCACTAGACGATTTGATATGTCCTCGAGCGCTGTCAGAAACTGGGTTTCGCAACGGAAATAGTTTTGCCTAAGTAGTTTAACTTTCTGCTTGTGAGTTAATGATACTGGGGTCAGATATTTCCCAGCAAGTGAATGTTGAGAGAATCTTTTATTGATTGGTTCAGTCAGCCTTGTTTGGAGACCAGCTGTAACAGGCGTTGCAGGTCTGCTAGGTAAAATTGGGTTTCGTAGTTCAGGAAGAGATGCTGAGCTCTGATTTCGAGGGTCCAATGCTTTGAGGTCTAGATGCGAGGGCCGTATTTGTTCTAGAGGCACTTTTCGGCTAGATTTCGACGAGGCGGGTCGCGTTAAGGAGTTCGATCGAGCCAGATCTGGTGGGGCCTCCGAAAATCCAGCACTATTCGGACCACTACCTGGGGCGCTCGCATTCCTTGCGGCTTCTCTCCTCTGTTTCGTTCGCGTAGATCCCGGGGTCGTTGTGTGACTCCGAACGATCTTTTGTGTCTGCATCTGACTGGTGTCTGCGACCACATTTCCTGTACTTTGAGGTTTCCGGGCCTGTGAAATAGCCAGCGGTCCAGCCCATTTTGGAAGGAATGGCACAGCTATACTCGCTAGAACGAAACTTGCCAGGACTGTAACAGGTAAGACATTTTCACTAATCTTCTTCGTTGGCGTCTCTGACACCCCGAACACGATATGCTGGACCTTATTATATATTCGTCTGCAAGTCTTGAAGGCTTCGGATTGTGGATTCGCGGAAAGATCATGAAGGTATGTTTGAAATAACCAGAATGTCTGCGATTCCAGTTAGTGACTGATTCCATTTTGTATGTCCTGCTCTCAAACACACCAATAATGCAGCATTGACCGACTCCTCGCACAAATCCAGAATGAACTCCTCCAGAGCCACAGACTCATTATTAACACTTATAATTAGGTGGCATAGTTGCGGGAGGAAGAATTCAATCTCTTCATAACTGAATTGTCGCAACTTCGAGCACAAAACATAATGTATCCCGACATGGTCTGCATACCGTCTGCCAACTCAAGCAATCAGTAAAGGGGATCCGCCATTGATTGGAAAGGGGTAAAGAGCATACGATAAATAAGCTACGGAGAGAAATGGATTCTGATTGAAAACATCGGACTCGATAAAGCGCTTTAACAAATCCCAAGACATTTGGTGACTTGGGACCAGCTCAGTCTGCCTAATTTCTTGATTGATAAAAAAAAGGGTATAAGGATCAAGGGGTTTTGAGGCGCAATGCCTCTAATAATCTCGGCATTAACAGATGTTAAGAATTGTAGTTATCATGACTAGATGAGCGCCATAGAATGAATGTGGTAAAAAAAATTGATCGAATTTCGACTTATGTATATATGTTACATATATGAGGAAGAATACTTAATCACTGATGTCCAGTCACTTAAAACTGGCTGACCGGTCTCGATGTTGTGCTTTCAAATTTAAGTTTCCAGAGTGGCAGAATCAAGAAATGTAAAAGCGGCCAGAAAAGCGGAGTATGAAAAGTTTCGAGGGCCAGCGCAGACAACCTCGAGACAACCTCACCGGGGGCACCGTGGGATGTCAGAGTTTAAAGATAACCGAGGCCGCTCTTACCCACTTTTGTCTCAGCCTTCTCTCCTATTTCTTGGCATAACCGTTTTTATCTTATCGTCCTCCAAACATTTATTCTTGTTGATTATAAGATGGTTAACTACCTATTCATCTCCAGATCGAGTGATTGAGATCTCAATATGCCAGATCCGGGCATCAAATTAGACGTGGCAAAGCTTGCCCTTATCAAGACTTGGATGAAGAGAACATATACAATCATAATTTCATATGGACTGACTCGTAGACCATTCCATGCCCGTGTAAACGATAGCAACGATGGTTTAGTGTTCAATATAATGATATAAGCTGTATCGATACACAGCTTTAGTGTAGCTCTAGTATCATTGTTAGACTTTCTCGGGAACAATACAACATCACATGTGCAAGTGTACACCAATACATTCCAAACTGTTCCCGTCTAAAGAATTATCAAAAGCCATCACCTGTTTCTCTGAGTTAGACACCACCTCACTACTTATCGGGAACCCGTGCCAGCAAATCTACTAACTTCAAGTTCATCCTATTCAAAACCAGCATTACCCCAATCATCATCATCTCTTCTCTTGCCACACCCAGAAAAGAGACCTACCTCAAAATCCCCCGGCCAAATCAAACCCCTCACACCCCAACTCTCCCACCTCTCCTCCTTCTTCCCCTTCCCCCTCATAAACTCCCTATAAACCGGAGCCCCAGGCCTCACCACATTATCCGTCACAACCATTGCTCCCTTTGCAAAGACTCCCAATGCCTCCATGATCTTAACATCCTCTTCATACAGATCCTCCACATGATACAGGAACAAAACATCCACATTTTTAATGTTTCCCTTTTCGACTAGTGCTTTCATCGAGCAGGCGGCTGTGCCTTCAATGACTTCAATGATATAATCTAGTCCTGCTATCTGGGCGATTTGACGCGAATGGGATCAAAGTTCAAGAGAATAGATTTTTGATTCCGCATCACCTATTTTACATCAACAAAACCATTCACACAAAGTCAAAGGAAGATGAAACGAACCTGCATGGGCTTCACCATCGCATCAGCAAAAAGCACAGCACTGTACCCTAAACAACCCCCCAACTCCACCAACACCTTCGGTTTCCCCTGCATAATCAGATCTCTCAAGATGTCAGCTTTCTTGGGGACCAACACTGATGAGAAAATCTTCTTGGGGGGAAAATTCGTCGATGGTGGAGAGGATGTCGGTGGAGCTGGTGGGAGTGGTGGGATGGTGAGATTGTATGTAGGTGAGGAGTTGGGCTTCGCGGCCGTCATGGGACTGGGGTGTTAGGGAAGTATTGTGGATATGGAAGATTAGGAGAGGGTAGAGGGTAGAAAGGGAAAGGGAAAGCATTACTTCGACACCGGGCTCCATGGCTTTGCCTAGTGTAGGCCATTTTATCTGGAACTCTGCGTCTCTTCCCATTTTGGTTAAATTACCATTTTGAATTGAATGCAATAGGTATTCTCGGCAATTAGTATCGTATTATACAGTCTGAGAAACTGTAATCTAAAACATTCCCAAAACGCGAAGAAAAAATCCTATCCAAACAACCAAAACAGCAAAAGAAAACAAGACAAACCAAACCATTTATACCCAATCCCAACCCATCAATCCCACCCCCCATATCAAAACATTCAGCCACAAAACCACACCATACCCTCCCAAGCGCCATCTCCCACTCGCCTTTACCCCTTGAATCCGCGCACGCGGCACACCTTCCCCTCACAGCTCACCATCTCCGCCTTCCCATCTTCGATCTTCGATACGCCATCACCAGTCTCATGCTTACCCATCAACATAACCGCATATGTATTCGCATGAGGGAAAAAGAAATATCAAATCCGTATCCACCATTCTCAGAAACCCTTTGAGTATTTGCCCAGTCTTGGAATCATCATACTCGGAAACCACATGCGAAACAGACTTTTACAAAAAAACCCTTATATAATTATACAAAAAAATAAAATAATCAAAGAGACAATAACTTCACCACAACAAAAAAAACTCCCATCAAATCAACCAAGAGATCGAGGAAATCTTTTCCCCCCCCCCAAAAAAAAATAAAAAAACATCGAGGAAGATCGAATCGATCGGTAAGAAAAAGGGGTTCGCTTGCACAGGCACCGAAATTTCCGAAAAAAACTTCCCATCCCATCCCATCCCTCTCTTCTTAATCATCTCAATCATCTCAACCAAACGAAAAAAAAATACACCTAATAAAAGATCAATACAAACATCCGAATAATCACATCACGAAGATCTAGATCACGATCACGATACACAGGTTAAATCATAATCATACTCATGGATGATTGAGTTACTGTAGAGTGATGAAGATGAAGATGAAGATGAAGATGAAGAGGAAGACGAAGATGAAGATGAAGATGAAGATGAAGATGAAGATGAAGATGAAGATGAAGATGAAGATGAACATGAAGATGAAGATGAACATGAAGATGAAGATGTTTGTTCATCCCCTGAACCCAATGATAAGAAAAGGAGATGGATTACTGAGAGAACCGCCAATTCCATTTTTCGGTGAGGTAATAATTCGTCTCTTGCAATATCTCCTGGTCCTGCTGAATCGTCTATCTTATAATAGCAGGTGCTATCTCCCACACCGATCAGGTGTGTGGAAAGCAAAGTGGGATTGTATCACTGTGTGGCGACTAATAAAACATTCCATATAATGATTTTCATCGATAATTCACAATTGTTGCCAAGCGCAGAGAATTATGTGCATGGGTTTGCTATTGTATTATTCTTTTGATATAATATACATTCAGTAAGCTACAAGCCACACAAAGAGCATCTCAAGTCACTACATGGGGTATTCCCACGACTTTTTTTCAACGAATCTCTGCAATCCCGTAACATCCTCACCACGTGCAATATGATTTGCCACAACTTTAGCAGCCTTGATACAATCATTCACACCTACCCCAGTATATGAATTTCCAGCCACTGCCAGTTTTCCGTGGTATCCGTACAGTAACTGACTATGAGCTGTCGCCATCCTTTCCTCATGACCCACAGTATATTGCGGAATGCAATCTTTCTGCAGAGTTGCATGTACCATTTCTGGCTCTTGATCAATTTTCAAATGTCGTTTGAGGACTGACTTTGCCATAGCAGCACCCTCTGTCTCATCGGGGTATGTTTCAAAACCGTCCCACCAATGGCCACCTAACATAACGGTAACTTTAGTACCTGGAACAGTATCCTGGCCAACTGTTGATTCCGAATCAAACACTACACCGAGAGCGAATTCTGGATTCTGTTCAAAAGGGATGGATCGAGGAATTAGGTATCCAAAGCCACGTTCGGGAAGGAGATATTCATCGCGGTAGTAGAGATTGACAACCATGACAGTTACGGCCTCTGTTTCTGCGAGAGAAGGAAGAAGAGTATCATCTCGATCGTTCAAAGAGGGGGTTAGGGTAGAGAGAGTGCGACCTGATAACGTGGAGATAGCGTAAGAGTGGTTGGCAGATGATTTACCGGTTTTGAGCTAGGTGCTTTAGCAGTCATTCAAAAACGATATTGGAACGCACATTTACCTTAATACCTTTACTTTGATCATCGTACTCTATCCTTTTGACATGCTCGCCCAGCTTGATTTTGACATTGGGATTGTTCAGCAAAGAGGACTTTAGTGCTTCAGAAAGTGTACCAATTCCTCTTTTAAATGTATAAACACTTGAGTTTTTCACAATTTCTCTCTCAACTTCCGTAAAGAGGCTCTTCTCTTTATTCTCCATGTCTGCATCTTCAGCGGTCGCGTTCCTGAATTTTCCCATTTGAGAAATTCCTGCACTGATACTTCCATATGCGGCCTCCATTCCCCATAGGCCAGGTATTATACTCTTTGCACTCAGTTTATAGATATCTCCCGCATAGATACCATGAAACACGGCCGACACCAAGTTATTCGGAATATCCGTTCCTCCGGCTCTTCTAGCGATGAACGATCCCACAGATTCGTCATCTAAGTATATTGGTCTTCGTGGTCTTTTATATTCAAACAGCATCTTGAACATTCCTTTGAAGACTGGCTCTGTCAAAAATTTCCAGATATTGGCATAAAACCCTTGGCTAGGCTCCGGCATGCATACAAGGCGATCCGGGTAATAAATAAAGCGATTCAGAGAAGCGGCATCTGTTTTGTCGGTTTTAATCACCTGGTCAGCCAGACCCAGGTCTCTGATCTATCAAATCCGAATTAGTAAGTGGAAGTTTATAGCTAGAACGCAATCTTACCAAATTTAGGGTAACAAATCCTGCAGGCGTGTCTGGTTTTAAAGTTCTCGGCCCTTGTTCGAACACGACTTCACCATCTCCCACGTCAATACTTTTTGTCCGTAGCCAGCCTCCCAACCTCTCGCTACCCTCGTATAATGTAACTTTCAAATGTGGTGCCATTTGGGTGAGATAGTAAGCTGCTGCGAGGCCTGTAATTCCCCCTCCGAGAACTGCGACACTGGGCTCCTTCCATTCTTCTGTACTATTCTTGTTTGATTGAACTTTCGCAGAGCTTCCAGTTGCGATACTCTGGGAAACATGGCTACTGTAGTTTTTCCATAGAGGATGTGATCGCTCGCGATTGAGTAATTGTGGTCGCGTTGGGGAGCTATATGCTCTGGTACATGATCCGAGGAGGGTCCATCGACGTAAGCGCTCTGATTGGTGTTGAGGAGTGTTGTAGCATCGCCTAAGAGGAGCCAACAAAGAAGACTCAGGCAGACGCATTCTCATTATATTTGTTTGTTGATGTTGTGTAGTAATGGCATGAGATTAATACTGACGTTCGGAATTGTAGCAGTTTCGCTTACAATTGTTAAGCTCTACAAGTTACCCCTCCCCCGCAAAGCTCTATGGACTCCCGGTACTAGCATCAGAAAAAAAAACAGAATTCGCTATCATTTTTTGTAGTAAACATATATTCCATTTAATAGCCATCTTCATCTTAGTTTTTTCTTCTCAATGATAACTTTACTACTGGAGAAGCTACTGTTCCTCAACTGTTGAAGCTATGTCCAACAGGTCCTATGTGATTGAAGCTCTGTCAAATTTGATAGAGCTCGCTGATTGGCATGATGTCGCAAATTCACATCACAAAAAAGGCAAGACAAGAGATATTCTATTTGGCTGAGTCCCAGAGACTTTTTGCTCTGGGATGCCGAGGATATAACAATCCATTCTACCTAAGATGCTTTGGCTGTGATCAGCTTGTTCATTATGATGATCCCCAACCAGGATATATCCGAGAACCTAGACATGATCCTCTTATCCATAAAACGCCATATTAATAAGTTCTTCCTCGCACGCCTTGTGCATGTTGTACAATTTTTTAATCAACATCCTCCACCTAAAACCCGTACAATTCTTTAAATCATCTATTCCGGAATCCCTGAATCATCATTTGTTCCTGCTCCTGTGTCTGTTGATGCTCCCCCTCCTCCTCCAGGTATAATCAATTCCTCACCTCCTTCCTCATCCACAAACTTCCTCTCACTAACATGCTCCTTCGTACCATCTGCCACCCACACTTTATCATCAAACTTTCCTCTCTTTTGGCCTTCTTCGTGCTTGAATGCACATGTCGGATTTAAGCAAGGATTGAATTTGCACATGGTTTTGACGTGTGTGAATTTGCAGTCTGGTGTTGTGCAGTCGGCGCCGTTCCGACATAATGGCATTGTGGGATGTCGGAAAGGACAGTTGGTATTTTTACAATTTGGGAAGTATATGCAGTCTTGTGTGGTTTGATGTGCAATCTTTTGAGCTGGGGATGGATGTCGTCCTACGCATTTTCGATTCTTGCAAGCTGCACCAAAGGTACAAATATCTGCAACGTCGATGGCCGTTCCTGGGGGAGCTGCTGGAGATTGATGTGCGAATTTGCAATCCTTGTTTGTGCAAGACAAGTTGAACCTGCATGTAGTGTCTGGGGAAAGACTATCGACCTTGTCACTGGAAGACATCTCAACGTCCATCGAGCTGTCGTTCTGAGATTGTGGTTGTTGCTCGTGACGTTTTTGAAATCCATTATTTTGGGATCGGTTAGGATGTTGCATTCGTTCGTGTAAAGGTCTACCTTGTCCCGGGAATCCTGAGCCCATGCCATTACCCCCTCGTGACATCATCTGTTGTTGTTGTGGAGTAAACATTTGTGCCATCATTCTCGATTGCTGCTCAAGCATAGCATATAATTCGAGTTGTTGTTGTGGAGACATGCCCATGATATTCTGCGCTACACCATGTTGCATCGGCATACCTCCCATGCCGCCATGTCCACGACCGTTATGCATACGCGCAGCGCCTCGGATGCTTGCAGATCCTCTTGGTCCTGTTGGGGGTCCTCGCGCATGTGTATTTATTCGTTCATTTCCCGATTGAGGTCGAACTCTATGGAGAGCGGCATCATGCGTGCGATCCATTGCTTTCGTTAACTGATTCAGCATACGCTTATCCCGTGGGCGACTAATACTACCACTTCCATTTCGCATTGACTTAGGACCTGTTGGTCTGTTATATGTTAGTTTTCTGGTCATGAGAAAAAGATTTCTGATTTGAGGAGTGATTAAAAAACTGATTACATACACATTTACATCGCCCGCCTCCGAAGCATCATTCATATCCGCATCCTGCGATACATTTGAGTCTCCAAACTGAGCTTGTCCAGTCTCTGCACCAGTCTCTGGAAATCCTCCACCGCCAACTTGTGAATTTAATGATCCAACCTGATCAAACAGCCACTGCGAAAAATCTCTGGCCCCTGGATCATCATCTCCGAGATTTAGAAGGTCGCCTGATAATTCGGCGGCAATCTGTTCTTGGGTCTTCCCATTCACCAACATGAGGATAATATATTCGGATAGCGCAGAGTCATCAGCGCCACCAGTACTCCATCCTACTTCAACAAGCTTTGGCTGAATGGATGCGTTGAGCGCATGTGCCAGAGGCGAATCTAAGACAACTTCGACCGACATTTTTGAATTTCGTTGATCTCTTTGTCTCTTAAAGGTAAGGCTTTCAAGTACTTGAGCTGCTGTAGCTCTCGACTGAAATAAGGATGACGGTGAACTGCAGTAATTCTATGAG
Source organism: Myriosclerotinia duriaeana (assembly GCA_002162615.1). NCBI lineage: Eukaryota > Fungi > Ascomycota > Leotiomycetes > Helotiales > Sclerotiniaceae > Myriosclerotinia > Myriosclerotinia duriaeana. The sequence continues at coordinate 845,377 of NGKI01000008.1, forward strand.
GGGAGTCGTGATAGTTTGAAAGTTAGTTTTGATAGCGGTCCGATTGTTTATAATGTTTGGTGGTTGTGTATATGCGCAAAAGAAGATTGTAGCTGGAGGAGTTTGATAGAATTGTTCTTGAAAGACCAGGAAGCTTAAAGAGACGCGATAAATGCCTAAGGATGACACATCATTGAGCCGCAAAAGGTTAGTCATGAAATCGTTCAAAACTCGACCAGTCCATTATTATTTCACACTACCTACCTAGGTAGGTAGACCGTACGCCCGATTAATAAGCTTGCTTTACAATTAGAGAAGCCAATAATGTCAGAGTGAACTGAAAATTTTCTTAACATAAGAATGTTTTTAATCCATTTTTGCTTTCCAAAGTTGGCCATGGAAATTTTAAGTATCAAAAAGGGTTTAAGGCGCGTTCGGATGGATTTTTTTTTTGTTGGCAATATCCTTGTAAAACTGGAAATTTAGCGAACATATTATTTTGTTAACAATCGTATTCAAATTATTATTTTTTTTGGAATAGCTTTGTTTATATTATTAATATTATATAATCTATATAAAGTTTACTAATAATTGTATTCAAATCATTTTTTTTTTTTTATAGTTTTGTTTATATTATCAAAATTATATAATCTATATAAAAATTACTAACAATTGCATTTGGATTATTATAATAATATTGATAGATTTGTTGATAATATTTTTAAAATTTTGAAATTTTACATTTTGAAAAGTCTACAAATCCAAATTCCTTTTTTGTTTATTATTATATTCAATAAACTTTTTTTTTTTTATAATATTGTTTATTACTATTATCGTTATAGTTATTGCTACTTTTATCAAAATATCTTTTATTTAATATTCATTACTATTATTAAAAATTTTTGCTTCTCATTTTAAAAAATGAATTCTTTTTTTATACAGCTTACTACAGGTAGTTCTACTAAATTTAATAGATTCTTTTCTTTATTATTCTTTTTATTTCAATATTAAGATCAATATTAATATTATACTTTTTCTTCAAAACAATTATATACTTTTTTTTTAATGTATTAATAAATATTTTCTATATAATAAACTTTTTTTTTATAACAATAATATATTCCTTTGCTGATACAAATGTATATTCCTTTTATATAATATACTTTAATAATACAATATTATTGTATTTCTTTTTTTAAACAATATTATAATCCTTTATATTATTATAATCTATTAGATTTAGAATTTTAGTATATACCATTATATATATTTATATTTTGTAATTTTATAACTTGAAAAATCCAAAAAAATATAACTGATAACTCTTTGTTAATAAAAACTAACAAAACTCAAAAGATATAATCACAAACTATTAATCCTAAATTTCAATTTCAAATTGTTAATTTTAATAAATTTCAATTTGTTAATATTGAATCTCAAATTTTAAACAATCTTTCTATTTCTAACTATTATAATATTATCAAAGCCTTAATTTATAATACTAATATATACATTTGAATTAGCAATCCTAACCTTTTCGATTTACAAATTCAATATTTTAGCTTTACTATAGTATTAATTACACTAATTCCAGTATATAAAAATAATAAACCAAATAAACAAAAATAAAATAAACTGTTGAATATTGTTTGATAGTATACTATTAAATAGCAAATTTATAAAAACAAATACACAAAAAGTTTTATGAAAAACGAAGTATAGCTAGTAGTTATTGCTTTAATTCAATTATATTATATTTATAATTAACAAATTACAATTAAATATTATCAATCAAAATAAACTTCTTCTAAATCTATATATCAAAATTATATTTATATTCAAAAAACATTTGGTATAAAATAAAAAAAGGATTTATAACGTTTTTAAACTAATAATAATATTTGGGATAGTATTATTACTATTTATAAACATTTAAAGTTTTAGAAATCCAAAAAAATAATTTGTTTTAACAAAATGCTTTTTTGTTTTGAAAATAGAATTGCAATTGGCTAGATTATAATTAGAATTACTAATACAATTAATTAAATAAAAAACAAATCTAGTTTTTTAATTAATTTTGTTATAATTAAAAATAATAACAATAATAATAATAATATTATCAATTCTGATAATCCTTTTATTAATACTAATAACAATTTATTATTAATCTTAAAAATTAAATTTAAAAAAAAAAACAAAACAATAAGTATTTCAATTCCACTTATTAACTCTACAACTTCTATTACTAAAAAATCTTATAAATCAAAAAATACAAATAAAAAAAACAATACAAGTAAAAATAAATATAATACTTTTCAAATCAAATTAATTGAAAACTATAAAGATTATAAAAAATATAAATATTAATCAAAAACATTATAAACTTTTCAATTTGTTAAAGCTATAAAAAAAAGTAATAAAAAAAACTATTGGTTTTGTTAATCTTTAAAAAAGCAAATTGATTTCAAATATAAATATAAATAAATATTAGATTAACTTTAATATAAATATTAATAATTTATTATTATTTAAATTATTAAAAAGATATTCCACGATTATTTTGGTTTGGAAATTAAGATTAGAAAATTATAATATAGGGTTTTATTATCGAAATTCAATAGTATTAATAATAATATTAATGGATTGGAGAAGTTAATTTTTGTAGTATAATATATAAATACAATTAATAGTATTTAAGATAAAATTATAAAAGAAGTTGTTGCTATAATTGGTTGTAATATTGTTATATATTATAATAAGAATATAGATGTATATATTTTTGAATATAAATTAAACAAACTAGATTAACCTAATTGATTAGTATTTGAATAATAATAATAATAATATAAATATAATTTTTTTTTAATTATTTTCTTTGAATACTTTTTGTTTAGCTAATTCCTCAATATAATCCTTCTACATTATCTTTACAATATTATTTTTAGTTTTAACTATATCCTTTAATACTTGATCATTACATTTTGAAAAAAAAAATTCTAAAGTAGTATATTTAAATCCATTATCTTTATCTTTTGTTATTTTCTATTATATTTCTTCATTTTCAAATATATCTTTTGTTTTATAAAAACAAATAAAATTGTATAATATTATATATACAAATACAATCTATATTTGTTTTTGAAATAAAAATAAAAACGTTTTATTGAAGATTTTAAACTAGCTTTTGAAAATACCAAAAATTCGTTTAATTGTATTTTGTACTATCGAATATTGTAAATTAAACAATTCCTTTTTATTTTTTAATTATATATTAATTAACAATTGTTTTTTTAAATAATAATATACTCTTTAATATAAAACTAAAAACAACTATTAATATATATATTTTATATTTATTAAATAAAACTATTTTTCCGGAATTTCGAAAGTATTTTTAGAAAATGCATTGTTAAGGATTTGTTGATTATATACACTTCTTTCTTAATTTAACTATACAAAAGAAAATTAAAAATCAAAAGTATAAATTCCAAATATATTCTATATTAAAGTTTTTTTTTTATTATAAAATGAAATAGTATCTTTTGTATTTTATTATAAATATATATATATACTATTTAAAGCGCTAAAGCATTTGCAAAAATAAAGAAAGAATTTCGAATTCAATTCGATTTATTTATAATCAAAAATAATTGTATTAAAAGAAGTATTAGAAAGTTTGATTTTATATTAATATAATATTAATATAATTTTAAAAGTTTAATAAAAGCAATTATAAATAATTAATTTAAATCAATCAAAGAATTCTATTATATTTGTTATATTATTTCTTTTCAAAATTATATACAAAAATATTACTAGCTTTTCCTTAATTGTAATATTACAAAAAGCTCGAAATTTGATATATACAAATACAAAGTTTTATAATTTCAAAAATGTAGATTTTAATATATATAAATTATTAAAACATTATTAATTATAAATTTAACTAAAAATAAATTGTATACAGTTTTTACTATAAATTTTGAATTTTTGTTTTTTTATATAATTATATATAAATTTTTTAATACAATATTTAATAATATAAATATATTAAATATATATATAAATATATTAATAAAAGCAATACTTCTTTTAAAAAATAAAAAGATATACTTTAAAAAAGTTTTTTATTAGTATAATAATTATATAAAAGTAATAAAGAATTATTTGAAGTTGCGATAAGGAGGTTGTGATAAGGGGGTTGCGATGAGGGGGTTGCGACGACGAGAAGGTTGCGACGATGAGGTTGCGTAGTAGTTAAACAGGGATAGTTTTTTTATTATTTTATTATTATATTACTATACAAAACTACAAAATATGAAAAATGAAATGGTAGAGTAGTTTTTAAAAATAGCGAGATTTTTTATTGAATGTTTAAGAAAATTTATAAAATATTAATAACTAATACTTTAAAGTTCCATTTAAGATTTTAATAGTATATTAATAATATAAATTTTCAAATTTTGTAGGATTTTTGTTAATATATTATTACATTTGGTAAATTCAATTTATAATTAACATTTATAAAACTAGAAATTCAAATTTTGTAGGATTTTTGTTGATATATTAATACGTTTAGTAAACTCGATTTGTAATCAACATTTATAAAGCTGGAAATTCAAATTTTGTAGGATTTTTGTTAATAATATTTATATTCAGTAAATTTAATTTGTAATCAACATTTGTAAAACTAAAAACATAAATTTTGTAGAATTTTTGTAGATAAGATTCGTGTTTGGTAAACAACTATATTGTTAACATTTGTTGTTAATATCGCTAAAAAAAATCGATCCGAACGCACCCTTATTATTAGTGTGAAATGAATTTGTCGAATTTAGAAGATGGTACTTCGTACAACAAGAATGCCTTCTGATTTACGTGCCTGAATGCCGGAGTGCCTGAGTGCCTGAATGCCTGAGTGCCTGAGTGCCTGAGTGCCTGAGTGCCTGAGTGCCTTGAGAAGGATCGCTTACCATCTGCAGCCATGCAATAATACAAGACGGCAACAAACTCACCTGGGCACCAAGCTCAGACTCGGTTGGATATATATATTATTGGATATATTATATTGCTCAATCATTGGTCACATACATTACTCTTCTCGTTCTAGGTACTCGACTCTTCCAACGGTCGCTTGCCCCCAACTATAGCTACTAGGTACTTCTATTAGCATAACTTGAAGTCTTGAACTCAACTACCTAGTGCTGATCTAAGCGACATAGCCACCAAGAGAAGAGGATGAATGTGAAACAGAGAAACAGCACTTAATTATACATGTTGTGCGGTATGAACCGTATGATCGTATCTCCAATAATTGCTGACATCAGTGACATGTTATTTAGTATTTCCCCAGGATCAAACTCCCATCATTTTACATACCTACCCACCAATACCTACATGATACCTAGTAGATACTACCTAGATAGATACCATTTTTAACTGTCGGTTCCATGATTGCATATACTAAGCCCCCTCTGACGCCGCAAAGAGAGATTGTGGGCAACCTGGAAGGCAGTGGAAGAGCCCAAGAGAACCAGGATATCAAGTAAACTTTTAGTAATTTCGGGAATCGGGTGAGTGTACATTGTACATCGTACGGTGTACGGTTTACGGTTTACGGTTTACGGGTACACATATTCTCCATACTCCGTAGCTATATAGTAACAAATATACTGAGTACTGCATAAATTCGTGAGATTTCGATTTCTGAGTTCCAAGGAGTTAAGGATCAATGTACTCGTACTGTAACTTGTAAGCAAATAATCTGACCTTTTCCCTTCCCGTCATGTAAGATCTCACATCACAATTTTCACAGCCGAGATCTATACCGGTATCCAAATCCATCAACCGGATAACACATTAACGGGGCCTGCTGTTATAGTCTAATAATATTCTACTGCTTTAACACTACAGGCTAGGTACCTATCTACTATCTAGTCCCTAGCTACCCACGTGCTCTAGAGCCTACCTACTGTACCTACTAGGTACTCTCCTCCCCTTTAAAAAAGAACGAAGGTTAAAAATTGGGTACGTCCCAGAATGAATGATAATATAAGCTGCAATAACTAACTAACTAACTAACTAAAACTATACAATACTAGGTAGTCTATGAATCTGGTCTATTCTACTCAATACTACCTACCTACCTATGGTACAAATGTGCGGTACATGTCCACATCTTGAGCCGTTTACCGTACAGTAACGTTACTACGGCAGCTAAATTGGTAGTCTCCCTACCTATTGTCTCTCCCTCGCCGCCACTTCTCCGCATCAAATGTCAATTGTTACTATAACATCATCATCAAATTGGGCAACTCGCATAAACATTTCATCGTCGTAGTTAAAGCCTTGGGAAAACCCAAATTAAAGTGCCCCCGAACTCTATTCTGAGCTTTGCGCAGTCTGATCCCTGGTCTTTATATTCCTACAGCCTCTGAATCCTTGTGCATTTAACTTCAACCAATCCCACCCAATATTTGATTCAGAATAAAATTTTCTGGGCCAACCCAGGCTGTATGACTGTTCAATGCTTGGTTAAAGGGGCACACGCTCTTATTATTCACAGCTCTTATTCACAAAGCTATATAGTTTATCCTTTCCCATCCATTGTTTTTCATTTCCTTTCGTTATACCTAATCTACGGATACGTTCGGAACGTACACTTTTCATCATGTTGTCGTCTACCTTTCTGATATCTACTTTGGTTTCCTCTGCGTTGGCTATATGGCCTCAGCCTGTTTCGTACACAAATGGTACTGGTGTTTTGTGGTTGGATCAGAATATTAAAGTCACTTATGATGGCGGAGTTGTACGATTATTTCCCCCAATGTCCTATGTTGATATGAATGCTGAGATAGTGTTGGCTATACAGTCCACAGGTTATTCTAGCGGTGAAACTGGTAACATCACAAGCTCCAAGACTATTGTTTCCGACGCCGTAACTCGAGCCATGAACAAAATCTTCAACCAGGGTCTGACACCATGGAAATTCTATGCACGAAATACCTTGTCCCAAGTTGAGCCGTCGGCTACCTCAAACAAGACCTACATTACCGAGCTTTACATCACTCAGACTGGACAAGACAACTCCTCCACGTTCAAGCCTTTGGATGGTCAGGTGGACGAGTCATACAACCTCACGATCACGACTGATGGAAAGGCCGCTATCAATGCCCCCTCATCTATCGGTATCCTTCATGCATTGACAACATTCACACAACTTTTCTATACACATTCCACCAATGGGTCTGGTGTCTACACATCACTAGCTCCCGTGACAATTTCTGATAAACCAAAGTTTTCTCATCGTGGACTAAACATGGATATATCCAGAAATTGGTATCCTGTCGAGGATATCAAGAGAACCATGTCGGCCCTCCATTACGCCAAATGCAATGTTCTTCATTTGCACATCACTGATGCTCAGTCTTGGCCTTTGGACATCCCGGCACTTCCTGAATTGTCCAAGTTGGGTGCTTACCAGACAGGATTGTCCTATACCTCCGATGACCTTAAGGAAATCCAAGCGTATGGCACCAATCTTGGTATTCAAGTCATCTTAGAGATTGATATGCCTGGTCATACAAGCTCCATTGGGTACTCTCATCCTGAGCTATTGACCGCCTTGAATGCCGAACCTTGGGGCACTTACTGTGCTGAACCTCCCTGTGGATCATTAAGACTTAATGATTCTGCTGTCCCAGCCTTCCTGGAGAAATTGTTTAATGATCTTCTTCCTAGAGTCTCTCCATACTCATCATACTTCCACACTGGTGGAGACGAAGTTAATGTCAACGCTTACATGTTGGATCCTACCGTCATGTCAAACGATACAGCAGTTCTAAAACCCTTGATCCAGGCTTTCGTTGACCATGCCCACAAACAAGTTCGAGCTGCTGGGCTTACGCCAATGGTTTGGGAGGAAATGATCACAACATGGAACCTTACCTTGGGGTCTGATGTTCTCGTTCAATCATGGCTCAGTGATGCTTCTGTCGCTCAGATTGTCACTGCTGGACACAAAGCTATTGCTGGCAACTATAACTTCTGGGTATGTAGAATTCCTCGGGGTTAATCAATTCGTGCGCTGACAAATTTCATAGTATCTCGATTGCGGTAAGGGACAATGGCTCAACTTCGCACCAGAATCTGCCGCGGCTTACTACCCCTTCAACGATTACTGTTCACCTACCAAAAACTGGCGCTTAGTCTACTCCTACGATCCTCTCGCTGGAGTACCAGAGAACTCAACTCACTTAGTTATGGGCGGAGAATTCCACATCTGGTCCGAACAAACCGACCCAATCAATCTCGACGATATGGTATGGCCAAGAGGAGCGGCAGCATCTGAAGTATTGTGGTCAGGAGCCAAGGATCCAGTGACTGGACAGAACCGAAGTCAACTCGACGCAGGCAGCAGATTGCCAGAATTCAATGAACACTTGAGAAACATGGGAATCAAATCCGGACCTGTACAAATGATCTTCTGCACACAGCTCAACTCGACCGAATGCTCCTTGTAGTTGGGTTCGAGGTTATCAGAATAATCGATATGAAACTCTGGGAATAATGGATGAAAAGATATTAGCATGGAGTCTGGGCATTGGATATTAAATTTTTTTATCCACTTACACACTCATCTACCTTTCAAATGTACATAGTTGTTTGATAGAAGTTACACAGTAATGGTTTCACATAAAAGCTCTGTATTCGCATAAATTGATGTGTGAAACATGGAGGACGGGTAGGTACTTCTTTGATACTATTGATTAGCCTCCTAGCCAGCCAACCAGCTACTAGTAATGATAGTCGGTGCAACTCGTGCGAAAAAGCATTCGGCCATGTTTTACTAGGTATATGTACTGATTGGATTTCCCGTTTCTTTAAAGCTAAACCCCCCCTTTTTTTTTTCGCCCGGACCCCTGGGTTGTTTTAAATATACCTACCTACTCCGTAGGTAATGAAAGTTTGACAATATATTATTAAGTATTTCGGACTCGGTAGATCATTGGTAGACAGACTCCCGAGTTCTAGAATATACCTACCTACCTAGTACCTACCTACCTACCTACCTAGGTAGTTAACTGGTGATCCAAAACTCGTACGATGATTTGGTGAACGGCTGGTCGGACCTTAAGACCTTACCCCAGATCGACATCCATACGTACTCCCTACCTTACTCGTAATATCTGGGTTTGCATGTGAATCCTCAGTCATTCAAGAAGAAATCGCAAAGAAAACGTATTATTGAAGCCATGATCCATGAATCCATGATCCATCCCAT
>NGKI01000008.1:861627-893413 GCA_002162615.1 Myriosclerotinia duriaeana
CTACCCACCATGAGACGCCATCACGAGCTTGCGCAAACACATATATAGAAAGTAAAGATGTCTCAACTTTAACGAAACCCCCCCTCCCTCCTTACAAAGCCAGAGAAGATCAAGCACAATTACCCAGATGGAAAGCGTACCCCCATACTATCATTCGCAGTATCCAAATGAAAAATTTTCTAGGCTACCGTTATTATCACTCCTCAGCGAAAGAATAGAAAAGAAAAGAAAAGAAAAGGAATAGATGAGAACATATCCAAACACCACCAAAACACCCAAACCACATATGCAAACCCCTTCAGCCCCTACCCCCTATCCTATCCTATCCTATCCTATCCCAACCCATCCCATCCCCAACATCAAAATATCGAATCCAATAGACCCCCAAATCCTATATCCCTCATATCCCTCATACCCCTCACATCCCTCCAATCCCAATATCCCCGAATCAAACTCGAATATCAAAACACCACCAACCAAAAAAAAACATACGAACCTTTGATAGATAGAATCCTCAATAGCAACCGAGCGGGATGATTAGTTACCATTGTCACTCCTCGATTACCCTCACTGCCGCTCTTGGGGAAACTTTCCTTCATTTATACCAGCGACCTTGAGGATCACCCATTCTCCATGAAGAGATACGCGTCAAGGTGGATAGACTTGCGCAAAGCTTCGGTCCAGTTGCACGGTGAATAGTGAATGGCTGGTTTCATTCTTTTTGACAATGAGCGAACAAGTGGTGGGGATTGATTATTATTATATAGAAAACGAAAGGGCGCGCTAGAAATTTCAGAATCATTTCAGATCCACCCTGTCCAAGCGGCATAACCTGTGCATCTAACTGGATTGGACTTCGTCGTTAGATCATCTTGATGGATGAAAGAATCAACTCTACCATATCACAATTCGTTCAGGATTTCAAGACCTTAAAAACCTGGTTGAAAACCATACCTTTATTTCGCTACAGACTGTCTAACCCACTTTGATATCAACGCCTCGCAACTATGCAATCAAAATGCCGCCCCTTACTCAACGCCAAAGCTGTTTCTAACAGCCACGCCAAATCGCTCAATAGCTTCCGTCATTTTTTCCTCCGATGCAGCTGCGAACGTGGCACGGAAAAACATATCTACTGGTACAAAGCCACTCTTTTCAGCTGTGAACCAACTACCTGGACAAATGAGAACACCTTCGTCGATACCTGCGAGGAAAATTTCTTGTTCGATATCTTGTATGGGTTTGGTCTTAGAAGCTGGGTGTCTGTGCCAGTCTACTTGAAGCCAGAGCTAAGGTTTGTTAGTGGAAACTTTACATTCGTGGGATCCTGGAGATACTTACAAACATGCCAGCAGTCGGTGGATTCCAACTCACTATTTCCCTAGGCAAGTATTTTTCACAAGCGGCAAGAATAACGTTTCGGCGCTTAGTATATTCCAATCGAAGGTTAACAAGCCATTGAAGGTAGCCACCATGTCCCCAGCTTTCATCAAGAAGTTTGTAAAGAACGATTTGTGAGATTCCACTAGGGTTTTGATTGGAGTTCTCGTTGGATCTGATGAATCTCTCGACAATTTGTTCGGAAGCAGTAATCCATCCTACTCTTGTACCAGGTGCAATGACTTTAGAGAAAGAATCCATGCGCATAACTCTTCCATCAGTATCCATGCTTAGGTAAGTTGGAATGAGAGCCTTGAGGAATTCCTCATTGTTGGCTGGCGGCGGCACATCAGGAGCATCTGGCCCTGTGTATGGTTGCATTTGAAGGAAATAGTAAGGTTCATCTTCTAAGATATACAAATCGTGCTTTTGGGCAACTTTGTAAATTGCATGCCGTCTTTTGATACCTTGTGTTGCACCGGTAGGGTTTTGTCCGGAAGGCACAGTGTAAAGAACGAATGGTTTTCTAGCCCCTCTTGCCTTTTCATCCCAATTACTCAAAATTTCATCTAAGACTTCTGGTAAAAGACCTTCGGCATCCATTTTGACACCCAAGAATTTTACACCAAGAGGAGCTGCAGTCTCGACTGCGGAAGCGAATGTATATTCTTCGGAGAGCACATAATCACCTCTTTCGCAGAATATGCGATATGTCTGCTCCAAAGCCGAGGTACTTCCTACAGTCAGAGTACAGCCCCAATCTGCATAAGGTGGATTGCAAACAATTTCAGTATGCTCGGTTACCCATCTAAGCATTTGGGCAGATCCTGTACCCTGTCCATAGTTGAGTGCGATAGACAAATCGTATGCCCCTTTGCCTTCAGACACATCATATTTTCCTGCAGTTATGATAGTTCCAGATTCTTTTGTTTTTTCTTCCGAAAAGTGAGGTACTGTAGGAACCTTTATGGATATTTCTTCGATTGGGAAATAGTCGGGACATGGTAGACCTCCACCAAGAGAAATCATCCCTGGGGTTTTCAAATATTGGGCCGCACCCTTCAAGTTCGAGGGCTTTCTTGAACGACTCTCGAGAGAGATACGGTCTGCAAGTCATTAGTGAAGGCTTATAACTAGATTCAAAGAGTATCTATCTTACGATCAAATCTTTTTGCTTTTGGTTTCCATGATGACTATGACTCATTAGACATGACCATCTCTTCCAAGAAGGCTATACCAACAGGGCTTTTGAAATGATCACTGGTTGTAAACGCAGCAACACCTGCACTAAATTTCCCGGCCTTTGCACGTCTTGCAGAAACTCCATTGACAGTAAGTGGATCGGGAAAGACGACGGATTCGGTATCAAGTACGCCCTCGACATCAATTGCTGTTGGAGGTGCCATTTTCTCTTATTTGACTTGTAGAAAAGCAAGAGAAGTAGATAGAAAGAGGTATAGAAGTAGTAAAGACAGAATATGGGAGAAAATGGTGAGAATGGTGAGAAATATGGTGAGCTTATGAGCTTATACTTGATGTGACTTCCCGTTTTTTTTTTGAATATGATATGTAGATTGCCAGGGTTGAGACAGTTGTTCAACCGATGTCAATTATAAGTCAATTCGAAGGGCGTATCCGCGTATCTGCGTATCTGCGTGTCTGGGTGTCTGGGTGTCTGGATGTCTGGATGTCTAGAAGAAAAGAACTTACAAAGTAAATAATGTGGAGATAGAAGACGTAAAGAACGAAAGATGGAGTACGAAGTAGGTAATGAATAATAATACGACTACCATATATATCTGATCTGATCTGTCTGAAATTCTGAATATTATAGAATTATAGAAATTATCATGTAATCATGTAATCATGTAATCATTAAAGTCCTAATGAAGTAATAAATAAGTAATGGTTCATGTTCATGAAAATAATGAAATAATAATAATATCAAAATGTATTATTGAGGGGGGGATATATAAAATATGCCGGTATCGCAAGTGGTTTATTAAAAGTTCAAAGACTTAAAGATTTAAAAGACCCTTATCGCGATAAAACCCGTAGATAAGCGATATGACCTTTCCCTTATTAGATTAGCCTGAGCGGTTCAATTCCATACCAAGATACCTAGGTATATTATTATTGCGTAAGGAGTACTTCGTAAGGAACAATAAATTTCTTTTGGAAGGTTGGAGGGGTTGGAACTTGGAGGGTTGGGTAACTTGGGTTTTGAAAGCCGGAGGTATCACGAAAGATGTTTGGTTCCCGTTGAAAATTAAATGAATCATCGGCTTCACAAAGGCTGACTGCATCATTGACCGGCTGCCCGGTAAGGGGTTATGTTTTATATACCTAGGTACCTACCTTGATGGATTCGGAATATCATGCTATGTAACCCGAGTAGACAGTTTTTGAGGTAACATCAGGAATCTTTGTGATCAAGGTCATCAAATATATCCACAAATCCACGGCAAAAGACAAAAGAAGCAGGAACAGAATAATGAGGTTGTGCCAAATTCCAACCAATATGGAAAAGAAAATTCACTTCGCCTATTTGATATATACTATAGCCGTAAAGAGTATCCATGTATGTATGGTCTTTCCCGACCTTCGTAGACAAAATCGGCAGAACAAGCAAAAGGAGCAAAATCATCCTGTGCTTTCTTTCTTGAAGGAACAAGATCTAAAATAACCAAAACAAAAAAAAAAAGTATCAAAAGGAAGCTGTTTGAAGGGGATTGAGCCCAACGCGGGGGTCGAACCCGCAACCTTGTGATTGACCTAGAACATCTTTCAATGGATAAGAGTCACACGCTCTACCGATTGAGCTAGCCGGGCAGGCTGGTTGCTCCATTTGATGAGGAATGTTTGCTTGTTTGACAATATATTAGCTCGCAAAATATCATTAGTGCGCTTGTGGAACTAAATGCTCTCCGTAAGCGAACCCTTTCTACCAATTTTTCTTATATCTTATATAGGAATACAGAATTACAACTTATGGTTAAAGAGTTACTTTGAATTTTATTTTTACTTTATTCCCTAGTCAAACGCGAATTCTCTATCAATCGATGAGCTATTTCGGTCATTCCTTTCGCTACACGCGGGGTCAACATGAGCTCCTCTCTGAAAGTCTGTTTCTTCCAATGTTACCTTGAGATCTAGACCATTTTGCACATCCTCAATTCCGGCGACGTTCCGATGCTTCAAAACATCACTATTTCGATGAAAATTCTTTCCCGTCTGCGTGAACAGCCTCAAATATGGACCCAAAACCAATGATCTTCAGATTCTCATGTCTCCTGCTGCCTCAAATTATGTTGACAACCGACACATAAACAATCGTGCCACCTACCTTACGGCAGTGGGCAGGTGTTAATATGAAAGGTAGATCATTAAAGTCTCGGTAGGGGCAACAGTTATTGAGAACAGAGCCTTTCATTCTTTTCCTTTTTGGACAGTCTAGATTTCTTCCATGGCCCAATTTCAATTGATGTCGGCCCTCCGGCGCGTTATCGATGCAACAGCCGATGTAAATGCCTCGCCTGGAGCCAATTATTGCCAGCCGTTACCATTTTTCGCGTGTTTGTATCTCTTTCCTTTTTTGTTTCTGACTCGCTCTAGTTGTACCCAATTTGGTTTCTTGTCGAAACGCACCTAGGGTCTGAGCAGACCCTGAATTATGCCGTGCATTGTAGGACCAGAACTATATCCCGCTCAACTGCATAGGAGTATCGTTTTGATCGCTCACGGACAATCCCCTTTGAGATTCTTTACCTTCTAACTGGTTCTTTGCCGAAGTATGACGAACTTACTTCTAGAAGAGTCGATGGGCTGAGCATGCACAGTCCCTTGAACATTACTAGCTCTGTCAAAAGTACTCTCTTCTGAGTAGTGACTACGGATGCACCTGGAGTCCCTGCCCCTGGGGCGTGAGGATCCCCTCTCCTTTCATAATACTTTGACAGCATGAGCTTAGATAGACCTCAGCTATCGGTGTATTCTCTCAGTAGTCTTATATCCTCACATGCATCTTTGGACCAAGTCTAGTGGGATGAAATTTTCCTAAATCTGAACTTGAATAGCGAGATTATATCTTCAAGATCATTGATGTCGGCCTATATTGCTCTGTCAGCTACTAAGCCGCTGCTACAACAACCATCGCTCCATCTGGTACAATTCTCGGTACCATTGCCATTACAGTGCTCACCTCAGACGTAAACTGCGATAAAATAGGACTACAACCTGCTGCCTTCGTTGGAAATCTTCGAATTATCAAATCGGCCGGAACATACGCGAACTTCGACCCAAAAATCTATAAAACTCGGGCTGCAGAAATCACTGGCAATACCACGGCCGTCAGCTACAGTGTCACCACTTATACAAACACTGCTGTATCCATTGACGGAACTTTCGAAAAGCTCATCTACTTTATCCACAACCTCAGCCGATGATATCTTTTCCCTCTAGATTGATGCTAATGTATACTCTAGCTAGATATTTGCCAATACCAATTTGATTGCAATATTGACTTACCCAATCTCAACTTTCACAATCGATTGGTTGAAGGAAAGAACTATCCAGTTGTATTATTGTTGGCAAATAGTGATGGACCTGGTCTTTTTGCTGTCTCTGTTACCGCTCCTGATGGAATTACGATTTTGCACGGTAATAGGGTCGCCAGTCCTTATGTTCCGCAATATATTCTCTTGTGATAGTACTTCAGCACCAGAGTATACCGCTTGGCTATCCGAGAGTCAAGCAAAATGAATTTTAGACTTGTACTTTCGCGACATGGAATAGTGAATCTAAAAGGTTATGGATTATGAAAACTGGTTTAGATTTTGGAAGGGCTTTGTGAAGATTAACCTGATGTGTTCCTCTTGATTATATACTTCTAGTGATAGGTTCAATGACTCCATTACCTCCTAGTAATACTATTAATGTGCATTCACAATTAGATTCACTTGTATCTTTTTTCTATAGCTAATTCCAGCCCACCTGGGCTGGTCGTACCATCCATCAATTGAGACATCACGCACGGATCATCACTTGATATCCTCGACCTCTGAATATCTATCCAAACATCCAACACATTACACTTCAATTGATTTCATCAACTTTTTCAATTGATTACACTTAGATCCCTTCTCATCGCATTCTTCTTATCGGTATCTACATTCTTGAATATATGGGACGGCCATCTCATTAATGGAGAGACGTGGCATTGTTTACGCCTGTCCACGAATGCACTGGACAGTTATCTGTTGATATCGACGCTTTAAGTGACAACCAACAACGCAACGACTACAATATACGTACCATAACAGAACGGGGACGATGATACCAATGGTGTCAACCTATTTTCTTCATACTTCGCTATCATCATGTTCACTGTTCGGTGGACTATCAAGTAAACCATTGCGATGCCGTCAACAGCCAGAATGGTTGTCACATCAAACTTACTTTGGAGTCAATGGAATTGGCATTCAAATTTGACGCAAGCTCGTGAATTGAGGAAAAATAAAGAACGCATACAAGTGTCATGCCAGGTCTCAAACGTTTACCCTTCATCATGATCCTACCCCTTCATTACGACCCCTTCATCTATATCTGTTCAGTTCACGCTCCTTAATGACGACGAATACCCCACATCAAGCATCTGTGGGTCTCTGGGTTTATCCTATCCACAAGACACAAGACACCAACATACGAAATAATCTCTCAACAACATCGCGGACACGGATTGCAGAACAGCAGCTGGGCAAAATTCTAGCTGGGGCAATAGATGTCTATCACAATCAGAGCTGCTTACAATGTTCTATCGGCTTGTCTAGTATGGTTGTATCGGAGAGCTCGGACGATCTACTTCCACGTGGATATTCTGCTCCACACCCTTCAACAAATTTGATCAAAGTCTTAGTTGACACCATCTCCACCATCAATTCAGGCCGGATGGTGTAGTTGGTTATCACGTGTCCTTAACAATTAATACCTCTTATTGTTAAAAACGGACAAGGTCCTGGGATCGAGCCCCAGTCTGGTCATTTTTTTTGGAGCATTTATTGCGGTTTTTCATGTTCATAGACCAGGGCAGAAGAGACGATTGATCTTTCGTTGTTTTGGGGGGTGATTTGATAGTAGTGGGGTCACTCATGCATCGACCAAGTGAAGCCCTCCAAGATGCGTTTCAGTGAATGTTCGGAAGTAGTTCGATCTTCTAACACATCTAAAGCATTGTCATCCTACCAATATGAGCTGATAACTTTTTCACTGGGGAGGTCTCTAAACCAGATTGCAACATGGGAAGCAATCGTGCCAAATGTATGTTCGCCAATGGGTTCTTTGGGTTAATGACAGATGTTGATGGGTTATATGAGAATGAAGAGCCTACGAATTTCCATGCAAATCACAAGATTTCCCTGCTGGCGCAATGGTAGCGCGCAAGACTTCTAATCTTGAGGCTGTAGGTTCAAATCCTACGTAGGGAGTTACCCTGAGTACTGTTGGTTTGAACCCAACTAAGAAAATTCATCTTCTTCTCTCTCTTTCCACCAAGAATGCCCCCATACCTTTATTTTGTTCTTTACGTTTGAAAAGGAACATTTGATATTCTGGTGATTTGGTGGGGTTGATTCTTAAGATTGGTGGGTCGCAGGGAGTTGCCCTGATCATCATAGATTTGGATCCGTTACTTGCTTAAAATAATCTTTTGTCTTTTGTCTTTTGGCTGCAGTGCTGTTGTTGCTTGTTACAATAAATAATGGGGAGCATGGTTTAGCTAAAATTTATTCAAACTCATTCCCCCCGCAGTATCTTGTGAGCCTATTATTGTCTTCATATTTTTCCGATGTCGTTGGTGCATTAGTTGACTCTCAAATGCTGATAAAACAAAAACAAACATCTTGACCGCACAATTGCATACTTAAAGCCTGGGGATTTCAATGCAAGTCAGGATAGATATAGATTATCCATTGTCATTATTAAGGGTAATTGCTGTATTGTATGGAGTATGTGGGATGAAACGAGACGTTCTTCAAATTTTGGGCACTTAAACTCAAATATTTGAAATTTACAAGTAGAGGCTCAAAATAATGAAGTCTATTAAATTTTGACAAAAATCAAACCATGGCAATAATATCCTAAAAGAATTCCACCCAATTGAGAGTAGGCTGTCGCTATTTGGGGATGGTTGAATGGAAATGCCCATACTTTTCCGGCGCTAGTCAGAAATTTTCTTCAATTCCCCACCAAGAAGCGGCCAATTCCAAATATATTCCCAAACCACCGCGTTATTCAACAACTATAACAAAGCCTGCCCGGCTAGCTCAATCGGTAGAGCGTGTGACTCTTATGATTTAATATCTATGAGTTCTTCTGAAATCACAAGGTTGGGGGTTCGACCCCCCCGTTGGGCTCAATTCCCTTCAATTATCATTTTGCACTTTTTTGGTATTATTTTGTATTGTTATACCAAGCTTTCTATCTATATATCTTGAGGCTCGAGGACGCATAATTCGTATGGTCTTTGTGCATGTGTTTTGTGATTAGTTTCACTAGGGCTTCATTCACTTTGAATGGTCTATCCATCTTGACTCTGGAGCGAGTGGTATTGCAGATGAACCCGTCAGGCACCGGGTGGCCGAAAATCTGTATAGACCTCTTGTGATGCTTTTTAGATAAGCCAGATATGTTTGCATGAGAGTCTTTTCTTGGTTTTAATGTGCCTAACTTATAAGGTCTAGGAAGCTGTGGAATTTTGATACGTACCTAGGATTACCTAGGCTAGGAAGCTGGACTACTTTGAAGACCCACAAGTTCACAGACCCAGCCCACAAGCGTTCAGACAAGGACCTCCTGAGCAATTCCTGCACTACTTATCCTCTTAAACGATGCTCTCATACATCAAAAACAATCAACTATCCGGCATGGTGTAGTGGCTAGCATTTCCGCCTCTCATTAGAAGCTCAAATCAAGTTTCAATCAAGACGCGGGAGACCGGGGTTCAATTCCCCGTACCGGAATCATTCTTTTGCTGTTTTGAACTATGTGGTTTGTTTCTCTTGTAGGCAATTTGTTTGCCGATTACAAAAATCTTAGGGGGCAGACAACCACCAAACTGTAGGCCTTTCTTGGACCTTTTTTTTCTAAAGGAAAAGAAAAGAAACCCTCTCGAAAGGCTTTGACTTGGGGCTCGGCGCAATTCCGATGCAAAAAGGAAATTATAATACGGGCCTAATCCGGGATTGAACCGGAGACCTCTTACAATTGAGATTGAACAACCCAAAGCAAGAATTCTACCACTGAACTACACTGTGGGTTAGCGCACAGACCAAATATCGTGGAGCGGCGGAATTGCTCACCTATCAGGCCATTGTTTGTACTGTTTGATGTTTGTTCATCATAACTTTCTAGTATATACTATATACTGTTGAATGTGGTACACTTTACTTTCTGGAATCAGTACATCAGATCGTCGTAATAATTGAGGTTTTTTCGTTTTTTGGTATAGCATTTTCAAATTGGAGGTTTGAAATATATGTAGATCCGACTTTAATTAACCAAAATCGAGCTTCAATAGAATATCTCGGTTTTTCGTTCACCCATTTTCTGTATATCCACCCATTTTTCGTACACATTTTGGCGTTAATCCATTTCTCGTTACCACTATCTTCGATTTTTCGTCCATCGCATTAACTAATAACGGATCCCTGTTTGATGCTGGAGTGGCTGAATTGCCTGTAAGGTATACTAGGCTGAATTGCCCGCGAGGTTTACTGCGAACTGTATTCATTGAGAAATATTCTCCTTCATTTACACAATCTTATCGACATTTTGTACAATTATGCCACCTATATGTACTCTTGCATCTGAGGAACTTCTTGCTGGACTCAATGATGAGACCTCGAACCTGAAAGAACCTTTATCATGTACTCCTACAACTCAAAAAGGATATAACTTGATCTGGAAATACTGGGAAGAGTAAGTTATTGTTCTACTAGTTTACTATGGAGTCTTGTTAGTAATGTATCTTCTCAAAGTTACCTTGAGCGAATAAATCAGCCTACGTTAAAGCCGAGCATGAAGGTCATGAAGGCTTTCTTCAAAATGCTAGCAATGGAGCGTGCAGGACAAATAAGCAGCGGCATCTCGGTGCAGATACTGGTGGGTTATACTATCCGCTTCCCTTTGCCCATAGGTATGAATCGTCGAGGTTAAAGTGACAGGAGATGCTGAAGTCATTATGACGGGTCGATTGAGTTAGAAAAAGTTTTGATTGAAAAGGAAGATAGATAGAGAAGCTCAAAATTGAGCACAGCTCACCTTCTTATACTGGCTGGCTCCCTGCCCAGGACCCATAATCATCGGGGGTAGTTCTATAACCTCTTCACCCCTTGCGGAAGCAATGTGCAAGGTCTTTCTCTAGAAACACCGTTACATAGGATGATGAAAGCTGGTTCGAGGTCCTTAGCTGGGACGCGTAAAGAGACAGTATGCATACATGACCATCTCCTGCATGAATAGCATGAATGCATTCCGTTTAGGCAGATCACAAGGTCCAGTACCATTTGAGGCCCTTAGGATTTTTCCTGTGCCTCCAATCACCACGATGCATTGCCTTCCAACAAACTACTAGATCTAACACAGGTGCAGCCCCCAGGTCTCCAGCGACCATCCCTCCTAATGAACCCTTCTTTTCACACCAATACAACCGTGAGGCTTCGTCACTCATGAAGCTCGGCAAACCTTGTTCCTGGAACAGCCGTCTCATCAGCGGGGCTAGAATTTTCTGCGCAAAGTCGTCTACCATCACCTACCATCACCTACATTCAAATTCAGCCCATGTAAACAGCCATAAACAGCGTCCTAGCAGTAGGCAGAGCCCCATACTACAATATCGACTCTCCTCCAGTCGATCTCAAGGTGACGATGGGTTCGAGGTATATATAGCCTGCAGGAGTGTATCAGTTAGGGAATGGTATGCATGCATATGATACACGATGCAGATTAGAGATACCTCTCGTTTACTTCTTTCTACTTATATCATTGCGGCTCCTTCCTGCACCTTCTCACTGCGAAGGTTCATTTTCTTACTCTACACTATTGAATCATACAACTCCTCTGTTCGTTCAGCCTCGCGGTTAAAACGCCTTCTCAAAGAGCTTTCTCTTTGCTTACCTAGGTAGGATACGTTCACAAACAGTCAACTATCTGAAAATTCAATACTACCTAGGTATCCAATAGAACCTAGGCTTCGAAATGTAACCCCTTGTTTAAATTCAATGGTATTTTCATCGAGCTGACAGGATTTAAGAAGTCCAAAATGCAAATAGATCCACTGTCAAATATGAACACAAGAGTCGCTCGTACAGATCAAGGGTCAGAACTTATCGAGCATACGGAGCGCGAAGGCTGTGAAGCCGCTGATAACAGTTTAGTTTCCTAGCTTCTTATTTTTCTTCTCTTCTCTATCCCGAGCTCTCTACAATAGGAGCGATATATTTACCTACAACGATGGCTCTCCTCCTTCTAACAACTCTTCACCTAGGCTCCTACTTAGAAAACTACTTTGCTTCGTTCTTTTCGCTTGATATAAGGAAAATACATAGGACCTGATCGCTCTCGCTTACTGGCGCAAAATAATCACGTGGTGTATTTGTGTGATCACAAACTATTCAGGTTGAAATGAATGCCTAAGGCATCAGTTTCGCTATACATCTGCCATTACTGTATCATGAAGAGGCAGCATCATGAAGAGGCAGCAGTCTCTTTATGTGACTCCCCCCGAAAGTCTCATTGGGGGTTCATTAACACCTCCGCCGACAAGCAAGAAGCCGACTGGCGTGGTATCCCGCCTCCTCCAGATAATCATCAACTACAAGGAAGGGTGCGGTGCTCGTCCTGGACCTTGGACTGTATACATCTTGAACAACAAGAAATACAAGGATCTATTGCAGCTTCTTCAGAGGGACGAATTCCTTTGGGGATATGTACAAGATAAGCTTTTGTACGAATGACCAGATCTTGTATGGAGAGTAGATAGTCAGCTAATATTGTGGCCTCATAGATACGACTACTTTTCCTCTACAAAACGATTTGTTCTTCGAATGCATTCATACCAACATGAGATCGTCAAATCCCAGATTCTCAGAGAAATAAATCGCCAATTAGACTCCATTGCATCCGGACAAAACCAATCGGCCGAATTTGCAAAGCAAGTATTTCCAGAAGCCTCAGTGACCTTGAAATTACCAGATTCGCCACTCGATAAACATGATCCCGATGAGCGATTCAGACATCGTCGGGCAAAGTGGCCATCAGTTATCCTCGAGATCTCGTTTTCGCAGAAGAAGAAGGATCTGCCGCGATTAGCTGATGCTTATATCCTTGGATCTAATGGTAACATTTCTGTTGTAATTGGGTTTGATATAGAGTACCGGGGAACGAAGAAAGCTACATTATCTATCTGGAGACCAGGAAAGGTAATCAATGATGCTGGGGAGGAGGAGTTGGTTGCTATGCAGATAGTAACAGATGAGGTATATATAGTATATTATTCTTATATAGGCTATACTTACATCATACAGATAATTCGCGATGAGAACGGAAACCCAAATAATTCTCAGGGAGCAGGCCTCCACCTTCAACTCGAGGACTTTAGCCCTAATGGTATGGTTCAGCCCCCTGGGTCTCTAGCTGATCCAATCCATATCTCTGTTGCTACTTTATGCTCATATCTTGAGCTAGCTGAGGAGCTATCAATAATGGACACGGAGGGGAAAGGTTTTGAGACACCAGCGACTTGGGTGAGGAAACGGCGTCGGGAAAGTACACCGACAGAAAAGTTGGACGAACGACGTGAGAAAAATGTCCGAGTGAGTGAGGAGAGGAAAATGGGCCAGGCAGAGGAGGACGACTCGTCATATAAAGCCTCAGCTTCTGAGGCAGAAAACAGTCAAGGCAGTTAGCTTCATGAATTATGAGGTTTACCTAATACGTTGACGAGTAGAGAGCGTGGGAGTATCGCTACAACACTTGTCTAATAACTCTTGCCAAAATTAGCATCCCACAGTTATTACCATCTGTTCATTAATTGGCTAAAGTTGAATCCTTGACGAGCCTGAAAGTCCGAGAACCGTAATTTTGTGTTCTCTGTACGCATGCCCACGAAGTTCTCAGGCTCTACTTCACAACAGTGCCAGATCTAGCTATTTCATGTAAGATTCGTACCCTGAAAAGCAGGAAACATACTTAGATACCTTACCTTGTTGTGAAATAGTGTAACCGGTCAGCCCGATTCGTACTGTTAGACGTACGAAGAAGGGAAGGTCTGATTGATCACGATTATATATGCATTGACGTAAGGTATTTTCAGATTTAAAAGTACGAAGTATCATAACCCCCGTTTTACCCCTCCTGGACCTGGACCTGGAGCTTCAAAATTTTAAACTTTGCTCCACGTCTTAATCCCTCTCCGTCCAAATGGGTAGTTGCTAATACTTGTTGCCTACTTCGTAGAAACAATTCCATCGACCTTTATATCTACGAAATCTGTTAATGACCTTATTCTGAAGACAATGAACTTAGAGAAAGCTTTTCCGGCTTCAATATCATTAATAATATCCGAGTCAACAGCAAATACTGCGTGGTGGAAATCGAGATGAAATCGAGCATCTTTTTCCCGCAAGCGACCTGCTGCAAGCACTCTTAGTCCCCTGCTGGAGGGATTAAGACGGCAAAGTATACGTGCCCGACATACAAACACGGATCGATTATCGATAGAATCTGGGGAGGCCATCTAGCTCCATATAAAATTAAAGACGCTAGAAGACTCTCGGCACAATTTTGTATCTCGTGGTTAGCCGATGCCTGCCAACGGACATGTTGACGCAATCCTTGGTATTACTTGGGTATCATCGAGGGCTGGCTCGGATGATCCCAGGAACTCGATATTAAGGCGATGATATATGTCTCGCACTTGCGGCGCTAAGGTATTGCAAAGTTCTCGCCATCTACTTTCACCTACAAAGAAGTTCAAGAATGAAGCGAGCAACCTCGGAACACAATGCGAGTTGAAAAAGGAAATTCCTTTTGCGTTGGTCTCGGCCTCTTCGTTGGTAGCGTTCGCGTAACCAGTCCCGAGTGAAAGTACAACATCTGGCTGTTTCTGGGATCGTTTCCAGATCAAATCCTGTTCCCAAAGAGCCAGGTGTATTGGGTTGTTATGCCCACCGAAGCCGCCGTCCTGGTATCCTCTGAATGGTTTGAAATGCCTAGAGAGGTCAGCGTGTTCGATATTTAGAGACTTACGGTGGTGCTGCAGAGCTTGCTCGCGCTCTATGAGTAAGTCAGTGACAAGCTATATATGGTGGCAGGAAAGAAGACGTACGCTTGCCACACGCATATTTCCTTCTCTTGCTTTTCTGGACGGATCATACGATAGCCTGTGATTGTGTCAGCCACGGCCATAGAGATATACTTGTATACTAGCCGCAATTCTTAGAGCATGCTTCTTGTCCATTATAGTTTGCGAAACTACATGTAGAGCAGTCATCAGTTGTGGTTGCTGCTACGAAGTACTCCTATCTTCACTCCCGCATCGGCTTCGAATAAGGATGCTTCTGTTCCAAAAGTCTCCTCTAAAGCTCTGTTAAGGGCTAGTTTGGCTCGCATTTTCCGCATTTTTTCCCTCTGTTTTGTACTACAGCGGATTCTGCAATATTATATATATATATATTTTTTTTGGAAAAAAGAGCAGTTTTCAAATCCTCTTTTCTTAATTTGGTTATCTATTTTGCTTTTATATAACTGTAGGCCTTGTTTTTTATAATATAAAAGGTTATAATAATAATAATAAAGTAGAAAAAAGTACAAACTGTTTAAAAGGTTTTTTTACTTTTTGTTTTGCTTTTTATAAATAATATAAAAAAGAATTAGAATTTATTAAAAAAAGTAAAGTTCTTTTTAAGTTTATATTAATTAAGCGGATTCTGTTTTATAGTAATCATATTAGAATGCGGAGTAATTGAAGAAAAAAAAAGGAATATTTAAAAGAAAAGAATGAATTTTAATTACCAAACTAGTCTTAATTCCGCTATACCAAATTTAGTCCTCCTATTTTACACCAATTTCTCATGCCTATCTCGTAATATTATATTGTTCAAAACCTGTTTGAAGGTTTTGGGGAGGAAGGGAGAAAATACGCAGAAACAGAGAGAGAGTGTAAAATCAACAATATATGTTAGAGTTTGGAGTATATAAGTGACTTTATTGTACTTACTACTTTGGCCTTGATCTTGGAGTAACACGGCCTTGGAGTATATAGAAGAAGATTTGGCTGTAAGATATTTACAGTTGATTAACTCCAACGAGTTGATGAATGGGGTTGCTGATTTGAGGGACTCCACTGTTGTTATTTTTGTATGAGTTACGCCACTACCAATTCATACTCGGCCGGTGTTGTGGTTTAGTGGTATAATTCTTGCTTAGGGATCTATCAATCATCAGATTGATTCTCCATGTAAGAGGTCCCCGGTTCAATCCCGGGCAACGCCCATTTCTTTTGTTCTCGTCATATTTTTGCATTTTTTTTTGAGTATGGTGGAGAAAAACAGATTAAATCTTTATGATTCTAAGGCAAGCGAGGTGGAGAAGTGTGGAAACTATAGTTTCCTGCGCTGCCAGCTGCAGATAATGTGGATTTTAATGATTGAAAGATATGCACTTAAGAATTTGAATGTGTAGAAAGATTTACTATATGGTGCTTCCCATAGATGTAACTAACGCTCACCTATTATGATAGTCACTCTATCACCATGGAACTATTTTGGGGAGGTTAAACATCAAAATATTCAAGACCATCTTTCCCGTTTCCTGCACTAAAAGTTGGGACTCCTGCTACTTGTACTAATCTGTATCCGTATCAAAATATATCAAATGTTAGAAGAACCTACATTTGGAGTACCACCCTGATGGGTCAAATATATACATGTAGACGAGTAACGAGTATTGTTCCAGAAACTAAAGTTTGACAGCGTCGTATTTTCATTCTGGACCAACACTTTGATCTTGTTCAATGGATGTTGACAGACATGGTGAATCAATACACGAGGATTGACGCACAGATATCTCTCCCCAAGAGAAACGCGGCTCTAAGTGCCTTCAAATATGACAATCTGTTCGCGCTATTCCTGTTTTTATTACTTGTGATGACGCGGGGTGAGTCATTTTGATTGGAACCGTCAGAGTTACACACTGACAGACAGACACCTGTTAGTCCCGATCTCACCAAACAAGCTCAAGTGTATGTCTTCTCGAACCTTACTGGAATCCAATGATCGCAGAAGAAGCTCTCTGTATAATTCATAGAGTTGAAGTCTGGGCAGGAGAAGAATTTAACTACAATCCGATACTTGATGAGAGATTCGTTCGAAGAGGTTATCTCGACTCCATGTGCACTCATCGGCCATTGAGAGTTACTCATGAATTTCCAATATGCTAACAATCGACAGCAAGCTGTTGAGGTCCCATAAGAGAAGAGATTGCTGGCACAAGCGACATTTGCTGAAGGTCCATTGTCTCAGGCAGATATGATATATTGATGTGGGTGTCTTGCAAGTATGCTTTGGATTCAGACCAGAACCGCTATAATTTTGATATGGCTCCACCTAGGTAGTATTTAAATTTTGTCCTTGGATGAGAAGGATCCAGCACTATTCCTATCATCTAGGGAAAATGAGGATTTTGTTGTTGTTCAATGGCACATGATACCGTCGAGGTTACTGTCTATCATTCCACTCACTGGAGGTTTTGTTGTCGTGGAGACACTGGTCTAACGACGATGGCATCGACAATAAAAGAACTTCACATCCCATATTTTCATAATCATGTCAAACGCAATACATACCTCGTTCTATACTCCTTTATCTGAATACACCCCCCCCTTCAACTCCATGTAATACCCACCAACAGTCTAAATAAGTTGTTGATACCACTCCTTCCTCTCTTCATGCGCAAATCAAAGTAAGATTCAAAATTCCCATGAAAAAGGCCAAGATATAAAAACAAATCAGAAAGAACTCCTCTTAGAATAGTGTGCGTCTAGCCACGAACCTTCTAATTTCATTGCTCGAGCTCCACTTCTTTCCAATGCCTAAAACCAAACAGCTACGAGAACACAACAAGATGTGGCGCGACGAGAAGTTGCAAAACAAAAGCAAAAGATTTATCTCCCTCGGGTGGGCTCGAACCACCAACCTCTCGATTATGCATCACGTGATTCCTTCGAGCCAACTCGATAACAGTCGAACGCGCTAGCCAATTGCGCCACGAGGGATACTAGATGTTGAGTCAGGTTGATTTTTCAATATATATTGCGGGAATAAAACTGGCCTTCCAAAAGATTTATTCCATCTCAAAAGACCGGTGGGGGACGATACAAGAGTCCTAGACTGTACATTGGTTAAATTCACCGATTAGATGCAGGAACAATCTAAAGTGTGGAGCTAAACGGCCCTCAACCCCCCATCTCGGCTCGGCTAACCCCTTCATCCACCCACCAACCCACCCAAGTCGTAGCACACCAAAAATCAAAAACTCTTTACTCCGTAACTAATAGGCAGAAAAGAGATTGTATGGCAAAACTATGCGTTTCTAAAATTCAAAAATTGCACCGGCTTAATGCTGATATAGGCGTTGGGTTTAAAATTCTCAAGTCAATTAATTGATCTTCCACAAACTCCTAGTGTAGCAATCAAGTGCTAAATGAAGTCCCGTACCACCCCCACAAAAATCGCATCTCCCTCTTTCCCACCTCAAAACATAACTTTTCCTCTTCCTCTTTACCTCCAACTCCACCCTCACAACCCTAAATTTGCAAAAGCAAAAGAAATCGGTGACTACAGGAGGTATTGAACCACACCCGATTTGAACGGATAACCTTTCGATCTGGAGTCGAACGCGCTACCGTTGCGCCAGCGGTCCTTAATCACATGATTGTTATTATACGCATTTCTACAACTATTGACATACCCGCATCTGCATCCATCTCCAGCTTCCAACCCCAATTTCCATTATCAACACAAACCTCACATTGAAACTGTCAAACTGTTAAGGTGGAGCTTTGTGTGGAGTGGAAACATATCTCGAGAATAAAATACCACGACACGTATAGAATCGCTTCCTTAGCTCAGTGGTAGAGCGGACGATTGCAGTAACAGCCATTATCGTCAGGTCAGTCGTTCGAACCGGCTAGGGAGCTTCAATTGCTCCAAGATTCGTTTTTGAAATTTTTGGGAGTGGGAAAACGTAGTTGATTGTTTGGGGCAATTATTTTTGATTGGTGGTTCAGGTGATACGCGCAACAGGATAAGTATGAATGTGCATAACGAGGTTTTGCTCGTGTACAATCGTTGGCATCTTTAGATTTTATACATCTAATTTTATGGGCAGCAAGCATGGTGGCACAGGGAAATCAGGGTTTGATTTTGGAATCTATTTTAGAGATAAATCATTCAAAATGCCTTACAGAGTCTGCTCCAAGTCTTTTAGATCTCAGCTGGGGAGTCTCACCAAGCTACAACCTAGTTGGACATCTTGAAGATACCAGATAATACCCCTCCTATGTTCTACTCCATGTCACACATTCGAAATGTATACTCCATCGAGACAGGACGAACACATTTTGAGGCACAGGTCGAAGTCAAAGATAGCCAATTCACTATGCTAGATTGTGGGATTGTTGATATTTGCCTTCTTGAACCAACCTTGGAAGTGCTTGTAATAATAAATGTCTCTTCGGGTCATTAACAATTCGCAGTGAATTGTTAATACTCACTCATTCACCCCATCAAGAAGATAGTACGTAAATAAGAGCACCAATATTTTATGTAATCTCCCCAAGACTAGGTATCTATCTGTCTACCACTCTCAGAACATATCAGCAAAATACAAACGAAATAGACTATTTTTACACCCTTCTGGTATCCATCCTCCTACATCCATCTAACCCCAACACCTTGCAAAAAAGAACCACTGAAGTTTGAACTATCTCACACACTTATACTTCTCCAAAAACGCCATGCAATGCTACCTGCAAATTCGAATGCCATGCCAATCCAAATGAATCTCATCCTTTATCTTACAATCACAACCACACGCGCCACCATTTCTACTACTGCAAGTCCTTCAACTTCTTGGTAGCATAGGCTGCTCCGATGGTACTCATTGCTCCAATGAACAAACAAATACTAATAGCATTCGGTCCCTCCGTCCCATGATGTTCCCCTTCCTTTGCATTTTGGGCTAACTCCGGACTTTTCCCCGGCTCCAATATACTAAAAACAATCATACTAATGAAAGTCCCTATAAATTGCGGAATCGTCGTGTAGATATTTAGAATTCCAAAGTAGATTCCAGAGAGTTCGCCTGTAGATGCGACATCTTCTTTCTCTCCAGTGGGGCCATGTTCAAGCCGGAGTAAAGACGGTGATGGAGGAGAAGTGGGGGACTCAAGTTCGATGTCGCGGTCGATAGTGGAGAGACGATTGTAAGAGGGGATTCCGCTCATTTTGTTTACTTCGACTCCAAGGAAGGCGTATGGTGCCCAAGATGCGACGGACCATGGTCTAGGAGGCGTTAGTTGATGACAAAACAGTAAAGATAAAAGAAAACTCACAATCCACAAAAAGCAATCAAAGATGTTGCAAATCGGAAAGAGGACGCAAATGGTGCCAAAAACATAGCTGATGAGAACATCAAATGTCCAACAAACCAAGCTCCAAGAAGATCTGGCTTGTATTTGTTGTATGCTTGAACAAATCGAGCAATGCTTGCCGGTGGTCGTTGGGTGAAGGTATCTTCATCAGGCGACTTGATCAATAGTGGTAGTAAGAATGATCCGAAAGATGACACAAATGAAAACACGACAAGAGACATGCTTCCAATTCTTCCAATATCTCCAAGAGCATCTTTAGACTCTTTGATCTCATGCGGAGCATCATATCTGAAGTATGTTTCTCCAACAAATGTGGTACCATAGAATAGGAATGGAAACCATCCAATCCAACTCCAAAATTGACACCACAAGATAGCCTGGATTTTCGGCGGAACTGTCATTGTTGTTCTATAGATTTGCCGAGTGATTTTGAGTATTCCGGATTGAGAGTCAGAGTCTTTGCTAGATATCAAAACCCGTTCTGTCACGGCCCATGATGTGACACCCACGCAAAATATGAGCGCAAACGCCGCAATCAGAATGAGCTTTTTGAATTGTGTGTCACCCCCTGAAGGACCAAACCAAGCGACAAGATCAACGGTACCAATAGCATACCCGATCAAGTGACCCATTGCAGCCATTCTGCTCGCTGAAATACGTTAATATCTTGGCGGTTGATAATAAGATAAGATGAACTCACCCCATGCTGATCCTGCTTGTTGCTTTTGTATAGGTAGTGTGTCTACAATAAGACTTCGACAACTCCATTGGACTACAATCATTAGTATCTACATCATAAGCGTAGACTGGAATATCAAACTCACCAGCATTGATAGCGAAATCCACTGCATAGATTGCCAGCACTGCCAAAGATATGGTACAACTCTTATTGAAATCCCCTTCTTCTACGAAATGCGACACGATTTCCTTTGTCCATCCCAGAACCAACAAGCATAATGCGACAAGGATAGAAGCCCCCACCATATATGGCCTCCTTCTACCCCATCTTGAACGCGAACGATCTGCCATCGCCCCCACAAGCGGCGCCATAATCAACCCAGATAAAGGTCCCGCGATCCATACTAGAGAAGTCTTCGATTTCGTGAGACCGAGTGAAAGTAAGTATGGTGTGCAATCTGTCCGGGTAAATCAGTCAGTATTTCTCATAAATCAGAGCAAAATTTAACTTACAAGTCATTTCAATGCCCCAAGTAAATCTGCATAATAAATCAGTCAATGCAATTGTTCCCAATTCCTTTCAGACAAAACCTACTGCAACCCAACCAACGAGAAAGTCAACATTGCCATGCGCATTTGCTCCGTACTCCCCTTTATAGCCGGTTGCCCACTCCATGAAGCCATATCTGCCTTACTCTCAAAATATTCCTCGAAATCAAGATCCCTTCCTCTAAGAACTCCTTCACTTGGACTCTCACCCAGAACCTCCACCACACGACTACGAACCCTATTTCTCGAGCGTCCTTGTCGTTCCTCAAAATCAAACTCGTCAACCTGATGTTTCCGTTCGTCAAAGATACCGATTCCAGGTTTGATAGCCGTATCCCCTCTTTTAAAATGAATGCGCTTCTGCCTCTCTTCTACTTCTCTCTTGTCGAAATTCGAAGCCGAATCTGCCGCGTCATCATCAATACTCATGATCGTCATTTTCTCCTATATGCACCCGCACATACGGACTTGAGTACGAAATAGGAAATTCGTCTCGTGTGCCAATTGATAAAGTACATGTGTACGTATGAAATACGTACATGGAATTGCTTTGACGAGGAAAGGGATGAGGAGTTCAATGAACTTACTGAACGATTTGGAATTGGAAAGGCCTCACATGCTACTTCTCTATTTACTTTTCTAGAGATACTCCAATTGTAACACACAGTTGAAAGGGTGAATGCGAAATGTAACGGGAAAGTGCAAAGGGGGTAGGTAATAAACTTAATTTGACAGATAGCGCCAATCATATCTTACACATGAGGCTCCGCGTACCTACCTGCTCAGCCTTCTCTACAAGGATTGTTTCCCATGATTACGGTACAAAAATAATGGAGAGTAAACGGCACCAAAATGTTTGTGAGCAGAATGAGTTTCACCAAGAGTGGATTTCAATATTCCAATCTTCAGGTTCGGAGCATACCAAAAGAGACAAGGCTCACATCCGGGGTACACGGGAGATGGAAATCGGTGCATGTTTTTGATTGGGTATCATGATGAGACCTGGCATGAGCGAGCGAGCCTAGGAGTCTAGGACCCAGGAACATCAATTACAAGGCTGACACTTCTAATTATAGCCTAGACATCTTATCTTCAAGATCTTTCACCCAGCCTTCTACAACTTTCATATTTCCTTCCATGACTGTCTCCCGTTGCTTAATTGCTTCCTCAACTTTCTCCAATCCTTCTTGCCATTTCTTAATATCGTTTGACATTTCCGCTTGCCTTGTCTCTACTCTGTCCAAGTTCTCACTAGCTGTAGCAGCATCTGCATGAATAGTTCGTAATGATCGTAACCTGTCCAGTAAAGATGGTAAGAGAGGAGCAAGATTTTCGATGGTAGGTAAAGTCCCATAAAGAGCATTTATTTTCGAAATTTGCTCCGAATCCTCTCCATGCTCGGGAGCAATTTCTCCTCCGGCTGATCTTAGAGAATCGTGTGCAGCTTTGGCCGATTTTCGGGATTCCTCTAGCTTTTCGGCTTCTTGTGTCAATGTTCGAACTCTTCGGCTTATGCTGTCAAGGGATGATGGTGTAGACTCGGTAAGGATCGAGACTTGTCTTTCGAGAATATCGAGAGTTGGTAAAACGGCTATCGAATTACTAGTAGAGTCCATCGTTGAATTGAGTCCAAGAACCTTTTCCAGAAGCGCCAATCGTCCATCGAAATCTGCTGCTTTGGCCAAAGCATGGCTCTGTTGGTATGTAGGTGCATATGTAACAGTATATGTAGAAGGTTCTCCGGTTCCTTGTGAAGTTTGTGGTGGACCGTTTGCTTTGATGCCAGTTCCTAAATCCTTCGCCAATCTTGCTCCAGCACTTAATACTTGGTCCCCTTGATTGGCGGATATTCCATCCAATAATTTACTCAACGCGGCAATGTCATCCCCATCATTTGACTCTCCATCCTCATCGGTATCCTTCTTCTCTTGGTTTCTCTTTCCAAATTCTTCCTTCACTTCTTCAATCTCACGTCTTAATCTTGCGAGCTTACGTTCTAAGCTTTCCCCATCTTCATCATCACTGAAATCCCCAAATTCTTCTGTCCCATCTTGCCTCTTCCTTTGCCGTCTCGAAGAAGCTTTATATGACTTCCTCTTTGCTGTAACCCTATCTGAGAAATCTACGTCGCGTGCATCTATTTGTGCCGGAGAGAAATGCGAACGGGCTTCATCTGGATGTAACCGCGAACGGGAAATACCTCCTAATTCGTTGTCGTCTTCGTCATAATCTTGGTAGGAGGAGGATGTCGATTGAGAACGAGGTCTGCCAGTCTAGAGAAGGTTAAAAGGAACGAAGAGAAGGTGTATTTTAAGGTGACCTACAGGAGCAGTTGAATTGTCCTCTGTTAATTCAGGGGTTTCGTAGATATCTGGTGCTGAATCCTTGAATATTTTGGTCAGATATTGAAGCTCTAATAAGGCCACTGAAAACATACCAGATCTGGCAATGCTGCATATTTTCTATTGAGCGCTGCCATGTTGGATATCTCTGTCGGAATGTTTCGTATGAAGGTAATTATCTACCTAGGTACTTTGTATATAAAGATCAAACCGTTTACTACAAACAAGCGGTTCCAGGTTCCGCGTATTGTGAGCTACGGTATCATTGGTGGGCCCCGCATTGCAGGGGGTAAAAAGCTCGGGCCGTCAATTGATTGCTCCCATGACTCCCGTGATACCGCATCATTACAAGCCGTATTGTACTCGCGTGTAAGATACAAAGAGGAAGGTTTTTGGATAACTTAGAAAATCTTTAAGTATACAATTCAACTCTGTCTTTGAAATATAGCTTAATGAATAATTGAGTTTCGGTTTTGCCACTGGATCGTAACTATTTTCACTCATTCGACGCGCCTTTCTCATTTCAAAACCCCTTACCTTCCTTACTGTACCTCGCGACGCAATCCTCGAGATGCAGGCGGCCACAAAATTGGATCTTGATGACAGTAAAAAAGTACAACTACGACGTGCTGGACTGACTAGAAGTTATCCCCATAGCCTCTTGCAATCAGTCAATCGACCATCAAAGAGGGAAGAACAGCCCGAAATGCCTGTTAAGGCAGGAACGAAAAGCCGTCCGAGCAATGCCAAAAATATTGGCCAAGTTTCTGGCTTCCCCAGCACCAGCGACTCCAAACCCACAAAATCACGGAAGCGAGAAGATAAGGGGTCCGACAAGGAGAATCGAGCAGGATCATCGACCTCCTCTTCTGCGATGAAGAATACAATCACAATTGAGGATGATGATGTTCTTCGTCTCCCAGAAGATTCCGATGATGGTCCAAAGTATATCGGCGACTCATCCGACGACGAATCACCTGCAAAAGTCAGCGCAGATATGACGAAGACCTCTTTTGAATCAAAGAATAATAAGTCGAGTCAAACTTCTACTGCATTGACTGTTCCCAATCGAAAACCTACGAAGTCAAAACTATCGGACTCGAACCCAAATACTAGCCTCAAGAGAAAGAAGGAGAGTGAGTCGAAACATGATCCGGAGCTGGATATGTTTGGCAGAATGCAGAGCAGCGATAAGAAGCCATCATACATGCATGCACACAAGCAACACAAACGCTTAAAACGTACGTTTACCATATTGTTGATTTGCTTTAACTAATGGTGATACAGCTGGTGCTAATAATGCATTGAAGAAGTCGTATGGAAAAAAGAGGACCACTACATATGCGAAGAAGTCATCGCCAGCTAAAGTTTTTCAACATTATGGAAGCAGTTCACCGAGTCTGATGAGCGATGACGGAAAGGAGAACTTCCAAGACTATTCTACAGAGTCCCCTACCAAAATGCAAAGCCCAGTCAAAAGTGGCTTTATACCACCACCGGATTTCAGTGATGACGATTTCTCTGATTTGGGTCTTTCAAGCAGGAATCGACAGTCGGATGATGCGTTTTCATCAACACAATTCAAACAACTTCAACGATACGATGACGATATTTTAGATGGAGCAGAAGATCTGGCGAAGAAGCTCAATTCGGAAAGAATTGCTAGGCTGAAGGATTTTGAGGAAGATGATGATTCAAATCTCGATGATTATACGGGACCTCGTTGTCCTATGTGCAACGAACCTGTGGCTGCTGAGGATTTGGAAGCTTTTGGGGAAATGAACACTCGGAAGCAAGAGAAATTCTGCATATCCCATCAACGAAAGAGCGCGCGTTCAGATTGGAAGTCCAAAGGTTACCCCGATATTGACTGGACAGCTTTGGATTCTCGAGTGGCCAGCCATTATGAATTCATCAGGAAGATTATCGGTGGTGCACCTTGTCCATCTCGCGATGCCCTGGATGAAATGGTTCGAGCTGGAAAGGATCGAAATTTGATGAAGAGCACAACGAATCTTATCCCCGGATATTACGGCTCTCGAGGTCTACGCTTAATGTCCGAGAACATCATGAACAAATTTACGCCAATGATAAAGGCGAGAGCACCTATTGATCGGCTCCTCTCAGCAAGAACTGTAGCTGGGTTTATTGAGATGGTGGTCATACCTGAAGTTACGATACTTTTGATCAAGGAAGACATGAATGTTGAGGATGAAGACGCAAGGGAAATCTTAAAAGAGAGTCGCGATATGGGAGATTTGGTCAATGAGGAAATCAAAGATGTTGTCAAGCTCAAGCCAAAGAAGAAACTGGTTGTCGACAGTGAAGATGATGAAGAAGAAGAAGAAAGTGATTTTGACTTTTAGCTGCTACGATATCACGGGGATTCTGGCTGTCACTTTGCTTGCGGAGTTTACGGAATTGTATAGCAACTCTGGCTGACAATGTGTATTTTTTTTCCATGTCGGGTGTATCATGTTACTTTTTTTTTTTTTGGAGGACTCGAGATATATTAGTAGAGCTAATTGGCTATTGTATTTGGGTTGGAGCTACAAAACGTACTTACTGATGGGGGATAAGACGGAGGGCATATCATAGCATTTAGATTGTCCACTGTGCAAGTAGTACCGATTTACATAGATACCCATTCGAGCATCATTCATAACCCACATGTCCACCTGCAACCTAACTTACCACCCGTACCAACATCCAAGCATCCGAGTCTCCAAACCCATTCAAAACCACCCTGACAGTAAACCGGGTCAACCCGGCGATCTGCAGGCCTCTACGTAATCCACAACCAACGATTCACCCACCCCCAGCGCCCAAGTGGGGGCGGGGCTCGCTTATGCACAACATCAGCCAAAAAAAAAAAAAAATTCCCTCTGCAATTTACCCCTCATTTATATACGCACACAAATTCACAAATCTTAAATCATTGTAAGAAAAGCCTGCCCGGCTAGCTCAATCGGTAGAGCGTGTGACTCTTATGATTGCAAGATCTTCTGGTCCATCACAAGGTTGCGGGTTCGACCCCCGCGTTGGGCTCAATCCCCTTCATTAGCTTGATTAATTTTTTTTGGTGTTTTTTTTTGGGTGGTGGAAGGAGGGGAGTGGCAGGGTGTTGTTTTTCCTGAGGGGCGAGGAAGAGGGTGAATGAAGAAGAGGGGTTCTATATGGGGCCTGCCTGGGTACCTACTACCTAGTACAGATATCCATGGATATGGATATATATATATATATATAAGGCTGATCAACCAGCTCTAAAGTGATTATTATCTCCGCATCTCTTTTATCTTATTAATTATTTATTATCTATCTATCTATAACGCTGGTTGCGCGCGCGCGCGAGGGAGAGATGAGATGAGATTAGATTAGATTACCTGGCTGGGCCCGGGGTGTGTTTTTTTTTTCTACAGCTACCAGCTACCAGCTACCAGCTACCTAGGTACTTTCATTGCTGTCGATATCGATGGGCATGCATCTGACCTCATCTAGAGTATGGATTTCTAGGTCGGTTAATCTTGCATGAATGCGGGATACTATATAGGTATTAATAGCTATCTATCTATCTATCTATCTATCTATCTAACTAACTAGCTACTGTAGGTAGGTAGCTCTCAATACTTCCCAAATCCTCCGCTCTGCTCCGCTCGGCTTTGCTCTGCTCGGCTCAGCTCATAACCCTACGATAGTCGACTCAGCCTGAATAAAACACTCGCACTCACACTCGCACTCACACTCGCAGATGATATAATACAGGACTACGGTACGGACTCAACATTATATACCTAGTACCTAGTCTGCAAACTATTAATCAATATAATCAATATAATAGATATAATAGATACAATAAATACAACAATCTCCGCTCAAGGGAGATAAGAGGAAGTGTTGATTACCTACCTAGTATCGAGCACGAGGTCCTTCCTGTACCTACCTAGTATGTAACTCTCAGTACCTACGAGGTACATATCTCCTACTTCGATAATAGATAGGAAAGAGAGAAGCGATAATGAAAAGAGTCGACTGATATATATATATACCTAGGTATATATCTACTCAGTATCGCTACTGAGTAGTATGGATGCTTTACACAAAATAATCTAACATTAATATCAACATCAACATTCAAAGCAAACTGCAGATGCGAAACTACAAGGATCGATACCTCTACCGAAGGATAAGAAGAGAAGCATTGGTACAGTGTACTTTTGCCATATCGATTCGGAGCCCATTGACTGCCGTGTTCCTGACAACAATGGCTTGAGACGTATGTGGATTATTGCAAGATAGCCCGATAATAGATATCGAGAAGAGTGAGCTTCTACACCATCAAACCCAACTCCACGCCCCGGGTCTCACATCTTTCGCAACAATCTTCTTCCCAAACTAGGAAAGCCGTCACATCGTGTTAGAACGTAGTTTACCGAGCTCTTCGAGTTTCACATCTCACATCTCACTTCTCACTTCACACCTCAAATCCGCCCATCACTCTCTCAAATCACACATCTCCACAACCACATAATCACTCAAGAACACACCATATCCATATCTCAATCAAGCAATAACTCACATCAATTCACAATTGAATTCGAATTCGCCATCGCCCGCAAAAATAGGTAAAAGGTACTCAAGACCAAGACTGATAGCCCTGTAATAATCCATCCATCCATTCCAATCAACCATCCCAATCATCCCAGATCAGGAACTTAGAACCCATGAGCACAAAAGAAGCAAGCAGAACGGTCGATACCCGATATCCACAATACCATGAAAAGGGTATCGATACTACCCCCAAGCTCGAAAGAATCATCCAATCAACATAACGCATTTTTCCATCCATCCATCCATATACGAGAAAACCCAGAAGTCAACAAACCCAGCTTAATGAGTATTCTTCTTCGCCGCCTCTGTCGCTTGTCTCTCAATTTGTGCCGCTGCCTCTTCCGCCTTGACTTCTCTAACCTTCGCCAATACGACTTCCCGGAAAATTGCTCCCTTAGCTATTCTACTCAAACTCCTCTTCTCTACAGGCGATGTAGATCCAGAAGCCGTAGATGAACCAGTAAGTTTTCTTTCTGGGCTACCCGGAATAGCGTCTTTGGCTGCAGCGGTAGCATTTCCGGGCAAATCGGATTCTTCGCTGTCGTCTTCTTGCATTTTGAGCATTTCGATACGGTTGGCGAGCTTGACCATTTCGATACCACGACGAAGACGTGCTTTGGCCATGTAGGCCTTGATTTCTGGAAGCAAGTTGTGATCGGTGGCATTCTCTCCGCTTAGCCATGAATGTGCGAGCGCTTCCTATAAAGCTGTTAGAGCCCCAAGAATACACACTTATATTTGATAAAACATACCTTGCTCGTAGATCTATCTTCTGCACGTGGTTGCAAGAGATGACCAATGAAATCCTTAGCATCATCACTGACATCTTTCCAGTATCTTTCATGGAAAATTACTCTCGCATTGGTGCACTCATCGATTAGATCTTGAAGATTCTCGCTTCGGAAAGGAGAGTAACCACAGAGAAGTGTATAGGTGATGACACCCATGGACCACATATCTACAGGCTTTCCATGACCCTTCTTCAGCATAACTTCAGGAGCGGCGTAACCAAATGATCCAGCCATTGTCGTAAGAACCTCATCTTTTGTATCAAGCATCTTGGCGATACCGAAATCTGCGAGTACGAGGTCGGAGTGAGGATCTTGAGTGAGGTAGAGTAAGTTTTCAGGTTTGAGATCTAGTGCTTGTTAGTCAACAGTAAATTTCAATGGCCAGAATGGCCAGAATGTCCTACCTCTGTGAACGACATTGTTGTCGTGAAGATAGTCCACAGCCTCGAGGACTTGTCGAATAGTTTGCGAAGCATCTTTTTCCGTAAACCTTCCTTGCTCACAAATTCGATCAAACAACTCTCCACCAATAGCCAATTGTGTGACGATATAGTATTTGTCCTGCGACGAGTTAGTCGGTTTCCCTTGAGCAATACAACAGTTCCCCCTCTTACTCGAGATTCGAACCAATCCACAAATTTGACGATATGCTTGTGCTTCATCTTTTGCAACATTTGAAGCTCGTCATAGACCATTTGTTCATTGCCCTTGACATTCTTCTTGAGGATAATCTTCACTGCGACCTTTCCTGTAGGGCCATCTGCCTCTCTGACGATTCCATAGGTACCAGCACCGAGTGTTCGACCGAATTTATATTTGGCTCTACCATATTATTAGCAAGTATACTTTCGCAGATGCAAGGTCATAGACTCACTTCTTATCATAGCTGTCTGGCTGACCATGCAGCTTATTGAGCATACCAGAGACTGGAGATTGAGAACGATGATGATGGTGAGTGCGTGTCATTTTAACAACTAATAATAAAGAAAAGATATAGAAAGGAAAATGAAGGAGATAATAGAACAAGGAGTAGTATGTAGATGTTCCTAGGTATATAGAACTACTTATTTTCATCC
The DNA here is from genome assembly GCA_002162615.1 of Myriosclerotinia duriaeana. NCBI lineage: Eukaryota > Fungi > Ascomycota > Leotiomycetes > Helotiales > Sclerotiniaceae > Myriosclerotinia > Myriosclerotinia duriaeana. Next base: position 891,758 of record NGKI01000008.1, read on the forward strand.
GCTAATGCAGATGTATTTCTTGAATCCATACTTCCTTCTTATCACCTTCGCGAGGGGGAACTGAATGGGGGGGGATATGTGCAAATTAAACTCACAACTCATCGTGCCTGCTTCTTGAGATCGCTATGGCGAACTCAATTCTTTACTCCTTCCTCGAATATCTTCTTGAATGATTTGAAATATGTGAAGACTTTGAGCGCAAGGTTGAAAATTATGGGTAAATGTTGTGTAGATTGTCTTTTCCAAGTAGCAACTTCAAGTAGAGGTTCAAGAGTAGTTGGCGGAGATGTCTGTCTTAGTGGGGCTGAACAGGCTGGCAAGAGAAGAAAAAGTTCAAAGAAAAGATATTTGAATCTTTTAAAATTTTTGATTATTGAATAGAATGGAATATGTTAGATGGATAGAATGAGAAATATGAAGTCAAATGTTCAGAATACCTATGTATAGAAGAGAAATGACAAAGATAACCATGAAAGGAAAGGATTATACTTCGTAAGGATTTATAGGTTACCTACTTTTCTTCAGCCGCAGCACAAGAATACGCGGCACAGAATATTGAATGGCGGGGCAGTACCTAGGTAGTAATAGTAAGCTAGGGCTAAGGGTTCAGTTGTGGTTTGACGTACCTAGAGGAGGACACAGAGACTCAGAGAGGGTGGTAAGACTACCTAGTAGGTAATAAGAGTAATTGGATACCTCCAGCTAGGTATGAACGAGTAGGAAGGAGGTGTTTCAATGAAAGAGTAAAAGTTTGATAACTTTCAACCCCCCCTTCTCGCCCCCCTTTTTTTTTATTGACGTCAGGTTTGAAGTAAACAAAGGATGCCCAAGTGGGTATCTAGTATCTGATATATATATATATATATATATATTTATCTATAAATATTGTGATACTTTAATAATTTAATATTGATATTGATTTAATTCACCTGGGCACTTCCAAGTGATGATTCTTACTTTCCTGGAACCCAGAACAACCAACCCTTGGGCCTACCAGGTAAATATCGATAAGCCATTCCAAGCTTTTATTCTACAGCTTGTTAGCTCCAAAGCCCATAAAAGTCTAATAATATTATTATTAATTCCATATTCAGCCTGGGAGCTACGTGCCTGCCTGCCTGCCCACCCACCTACGCCTTATCAAACCCATATCATATGCAGGTTCCCATACTTCTTCGTACATCAAAACCTACTTTCACACACCAGTGCAGATCTTGTGCATATCTCTCTCTCTCTCTCTCTCTCTTGTTCACTACAAAAATCAAATCAACATCAACCCTTTTTCTCGGAGCTTGTTATACTTTGTACCAGTATACAAACCCATACATCATTACATGAACATGGCCACGAGCATTGCAACTAAACGTCTGGCTAAGGAGCTTGCTAAGGTAATGGAAGATTACATACACCATCCTATTCTATTTTACTATCAGTCTTTACTTTTTCACTTCCCCTTCATCCCCCCTCTCTCTCGATCCAAAAAAAAAAGAAAAAAAAAAGCTAACATGATTTAGATCCAGCAAAGTCTCCCACCAGGAATAACCCTCGTATCTGCAGAAGATTTCAAAGAATGGCTCCTCGACATTTGCGTCTTAGATGCCAACCCCCTCTACAAAGATCAAACCTACCGCTTGAAATTCAAATTCACAAAAACCT
>NGKI01000008.1:893652-930276 GCA_002162615.1 Myriosclerotinia duriaeana
TCCCCATCCACCCGCACATCTACTCCAACGGCATAATCTGCCTCGACCTGCTCGGCACCCAAGGCTGGAGCCCGGTCCAAAACGTCGAGAGCATATGCATGTCCCTGCAATCCATGCTCACGGGCAACACCAAGAACGAGCGTCCGGAAGGCGACCACGAGTTTTGCAAGTATAATACGAAGCGCCCGAGGGATATTGAGTTTTATTATCATGATGATGGCGTTTGAGGGGCTCTTGGGCTTGGGGAGATGAGGGAGGTGAATGGGGGATTAGGATGTGGTTGGGGGAAAGATGGAGGAGATAAATTTCTTGAGTGAGGAGAGGATATGAATGCGTGGATGACTGCCATGATATGACGTCAAAATGAAGAAATCCATGAACAGAACGAGAGTGCATAACCGGAAAGGTTGGGAACGAATACTTTGGTCTCCGGCATTATAGCGAGGCGTTTGAGTGGCTGGGATCTTTTTGGTACACATTGGAGAGAGAGAGAGAGAGAGCATTTTATATGATTATATGACAGGGGAATGAGTCTAATAAATAGAATATTGAAAGTGGTTATGTTATCATGATTTTTCTCCACTCATTATTTATACATTTAACGTGCCCATTTGAGTGTCAATTCAACCCTCAATCAAGCTCCCCTAACCATATTCCCTATCCTTGACATAATATTACCAGCCCTACAAAATCTTCGCCCCCGTCCCCGCCGCCTGACCCATCAAGAACTTCTTCAAAGGCCCCATGGCATCCACAGCCCTCAACCCCAACGTCCTCCCCCAAACCACCGGTCCACTCTCCACACTATACAGCTTATGCAACTTATCCACCACGCCCAACAAAACCTGATTCTGCATATACCTCTCCGCATTATACCGCTCCAAACTCATACGCACCCCGATATCCATCCCATGCTCCACCGCATACCCAATCCCCTTGACCAAACTCTCCACATCCCCTTGTCCCTGATTAAGTCCCTGGCCCGCTAGCGGATGAATAGTATGTGCCGCATCTCCAACAAGCGCAATGCGTTCCCCGATATACGTATCCGCATGGCGCATTTTCAAAGGGAAAGAAGCGATGCTGTTTTCTTGGACGCCGGTGACTGAGGCGGGCACGGAACCGGAAATGGGAGTATGTTGGAGGCGCCAGGATACTTCTTCTGCTTGGCCTGAAGGTTGGGTGTGCATGTATTTTAAATCCACAGTGCTTAATCTGAAAGCCGCGTTTACCATGGCGATGAAATCTCGAGCGCTGAGTTGTTTGAGGATAGCTGCGTTCTCGGGCGTGGTGCTCCACACTAATGTTGCGTGGTTTCCGGGGAGAGGTAACATGGCTACTGGTCCTGTGGGTAAGAATCTCTGATATGCGATCTTGCCAACCTCGTGCTGTGCTTCCAGTTCCAATGTGGCTACTACGCCCACACGACCATAATCCCACCCTCGACTCTCTATCCCCGCGAATTTTCTAACAGGACTGTTTTGCCCATCCGCACCAACTAGTAGTCTTGCCGCTAGACTTTTATTTTGTCCTTCAACCTTCACAATTGGCCAACCAGAGAAATCGCCCTCCTCTGTTTCCTGACCTAGCTCAATATTCGCAACCTTCCCCTCCAAAACCTCAACCCCTCCCAGCCTCTCTATCCTCCTCAGACACCCCCTCACTAAATTCGCATTCTCATTCATGTACGCCACCACCGCTCCGTCGCCCATTTCTTCCCCCACTCCACTTCCCCTATCCTTCCCATCCACCTCCTCAACATCAAACCCAATCCTCGCCCCACTAACCCCATCCCAAACCTGCATCCCACCATACCCCTGCACCCTCCGCCCCTCCACCATTTCCCAAACCCCAATATCTTTCAAAAACCTTACACTCTTCGGTGTCAAACTGCTACATCTATTTGAATACTCTCCCTCTCTCGGTTTCCAATTGAGCGACTTGGAGAGGGGTTGTGGTTCGATGAGAGCGAGACGAAGATTGCGGGTGAGGGGGTTTGCGCCTAGGTTTCGTTTAGTTTTTGTTCAAGATACCAATCGTATATTTGCAGCTGATGAATGGATGAGAAGAGAGGGAGAAAACATACGCAAAGCCGCGACCAAACTTAAGCCCGCGGGCCCGCCACCCACACATACCACATCATAAACTTCTGAGTGCGGGGTCGAGGTCGAAGCTGAGGGTGAGGGAGAAGTATAAGATGAAGAAGTCGTGGCGAAAGTTCGCATACGTCTCGTGCAAGCTTTACATATATAAGGATTGAGTCGCCTCAGCGATGAATTAGTAGGTTTCATTCTGAATATGAAGGGTTATGGAACGTCGAATTGGAAAGAGGGGAAAAAAGAGGTGATGTGAAAGTGAGAGAGCTGCCCTTGTACTCCAGTACTTTCAGAGCTTAATCTAGAGTCACGTGTATATATAATGTGGCATTCTGGAATCTGGGGTAAGGTCCTTGAGATGAAATGCGATGCAATACAAGGTGAGATGGAAATGGCCTATAAGCCAGTGGATTCAAGGCTATTTAGGGCTCTATATGATAAAATCACCATTTGTTGTTGTTAGTCTTTCCTACGGAATGTTGAAAATATAACTGTAGCGATAACAAATCACTCATATCACAGCGCGCATCCATACATCACTGTCAGAATAGGCATTTACAAATTTTCATCTTTTTGATCTGTTCTATTTTATTGCTGGATATGTATAACTTATGTACAACCGTAACCATAATAATATGGCAGTGAGCCTGGGTCTTTTGACGGCGTGTGCTGACGCTGAAATGCAATAGCAAAAAGGGGGTTTGCGAGAAACCTAGTTAACGCCGGATAAGCAGCAGCAATCAAAAGCAGGAAGAAATAACCTTCTGCAAATGATTCTGGGAGATCCCATCCTTTTCATTTCCTAAGGTTCTCCACGCCCCCAAAGCCAACCTGTAGGGTATGCAAGAAGCTTCTACCATGCAATGCCGCGATCTGTAAATGCAATAATGAATAACTGTTCTATTGAAACACAAGCAATACGAAGTGTCGATAGTCGAATTCGTATTGGAGAAGCTGTACTGAAAGTTTGGATGACGAGTGTGATTATTAGAATTCCCAGTCATCCTCGTCCTTGATAGAATCGATAGCCCAGGCGAACTTCTCACGGAGAGTCTTGGAGAAGAACTTTTCGATCGGTACGTCAAACTTCTGGGAGAAGACGACAGTGAGACGTGGGTCGATGTAATTCTGAAATATTATTAGCAATGCATCTCACACGCATTCACGAGAATAAACTCACAATCTTACTAGTACCAAGCGCAACCTCCTTGTTACCCTCTCGGTCTTCACGCTTGAGAAGCATGTTGGCGATTCTTTCATCGATTTTCGTAATATTGGTCTGGAATCTCTCGACACTGGGTCCCTTGCCTTCAGCCTCGACCTTCTTGGTCTTGTTTTCTTTTTTGAATTTCTTCTCAAGCTCAGTAGCAGCTTGAAGTCTTTCGTTAAGCTCTTTTGGCTTCATTTCTTTTTTACCTTCGGCGAGGAGCTTCTCATTCTCCTTTGCAAATTTCTTTTCGATCTTGGTACGTTCCTGAGCAACGAGGTAGGCTTGATGTTCTAAAATCCAAGCCTCATCAAGCTCTTCATCCAAGGCGAACCAATCAGCACCCTTCTTCTTCTTCTGTTTTGGATCGACATCGAGAATCATCTGCTTGAGGCGCCATTTTTGATATTTGAGTCCCTTTACTGCATCATCCATCTTCTCGATTGCAGCTTCGTGACTAGCACCAACTGTACGCTTGTGATTACAAAGAATCGCGACTTTGCGGTTGCAATCGTTGTATAGCTTGATTTTCTCTTGCATAGAAATATCACTATTCTTGAGCTTCTTTAGGAGATCTGACATAGTCCAAGAGGCGTTGTAAGTACGGAAGACCTTAGCACTCAAACCTGGCATATAATTTGTCAAGTGCTTGTTCAACTGTGTAGTCTGTAACTGTTAGTAGTATTACAAATTAAACATAGGAATGTACTCACATTGAGGCGATCGAAAATGTCATCACCGTTCTTTTTCGGGGCCTTCTTGAAGATTTTCAAATTTTTGAAAACTTGAGGGTGAACCGTTACCTCATCGTAGAATCGAATACTATCCTTTCCCAAGAAGTCGAAAATGACGGTGTTCGGGGGCTTCAAAGTGACGTGCTCATATTTCAAAGAACAGCATCCCACAGTTTCGGCTTCGTTCTCCGTATCTTTTTCGTTACCAGCACGCAAGGCAAACTTGTCAATGAGGTAGACTGCGGTTGCTCGTTGTCGATCGGCCATGAGCTCAGCCTGAAGATCTTGCATGTAATCCTTTCGGATGCGATCAATGTGCTCCTTCAACTCACGAGCCTTTTCAAACTTTTTGAAATCGCTCTGTCCCTTGATACTACTCTTTGCTGCAAGCATAACATACTTGTAAGCACCATTGATATTTTCCTGCCACATAGCAAGCCAGGTAGCCTTGTTATCATGTTGAACGGCTTTCCACTTATGACCCGGAGGAGGAGAAGGAACAATAGCATCTTTGCCGATGTTGATTGTGATTTGCTCGGGAGTGACTCGGAGTTTGATTTTACCAGTCTTTGGGTGCTCACCACGACCGCGGAATAGTCCAGGAGGTTCGACACGGAAATTGCCTACATCTTCCTTGCGTCCATCCCAGATGCAAGTCTTATAAGGAGCTTCGGCCTCGTCCTTGATTGCTTTCTCGGCCTTCTTCTCAGCGGGAGATCGAGCCTTCCTTTCGGCGCTCTTGGCATCGTAATACTCAAAAATTTGCTTAAAGTCAAGCTTACTAAACTCCTTGAGTACGACCTTGTTACCATCTTTGTCCTTGGCACCTCCAGTCTTCTTAACAATATTGTTGAAATCCTCGAAGAAGTTCTTCCGGAAAGTTGGATTTTCGACATTGTGGGTTGAACTCAACATGCCGCCAAAAAAGGTGGCAGCTTCTTCTGCTTGTATAGAGAGAGTAAGTGGGATTCCATCATATCTCAATTTGACGTGCTTTGGAAGTGGCTCGTATTCTGGAGGAAAAACAACTCCATTATGCTGCAACGTCTCCCACTTGATGCTGTCATCTTCCTTCTTGGGTGCATCCCACCAACGATAAACTTCCTCTGCTTCTGCCTCTTCGCTTTCATCCTTCTTGGCCTTGCTCTTCTTGGTATCTTGTTCTGGTTTGACCTTGCCGTTTATCTTCTTTGAAGCGGCCTTCTTTGCAAGAGGCGCATCGGAATCGGACTCCTCTTTCTTTACACCATTGGTCTTCTTCGCGGATGATTTTGCAGGAGCAGTACCATTGAGCTTTCGCCTTTTGGGTGCAGCATCCTCATCGCTATCTGATTCCTCTTTTGTGACGGCCTTCTTTGGCGCAGCCTTCTTTGCTCGTATGGCTTTCGCTTCCTTCTCAGCATGCTTTTCGATGGAGGCTTTCTCCTTGGAAAGTCTAACTGTAAGTGGCTCATCATCCGAGGATGACTCCCCGATCGTAGCGGCAGAAACTTTGGGAGGTAATCTTGAATTGCGCCTGCCAGCCAAGGGCATATCATCATCTGAATCGGAAGCCACGGTCTTTTTCTTGGATGTTCTTTGTCGTTTTGCCTGACTAAGTATCAGTATAACACTCAGTGCTAGAATTGTGCATCATGAGAGACATCATGCGCGCGAATGCTCAGACTATGATCGACGTACCAAAGGAACCTCTTCACTTTCACTGCCGCTTCCATCCACCCTGTAGTTTACAGGCTTGCCATTTCCTATGCTGGATCGTGATTTTCGCTTTGAAGCGCCATTTGTGACAGGTTCATCGACATCCATAGGATCATTCAAAACAGGTCCATTGCGAATAGAAACTCCTACGGGGGCTGCCTTCGCATTTGCACCAGCCTTATCCATAGCCTTGTCGACGTTTTTCGATATGCGAGCGTGCGAAACTGAGAATAGAAATTAGAGTTTGAGATAGAATCAAGCAAAGGCGTAAAGCGGGAGGGCTGGAAGGTCGAGCAGAAACAGGCCGTTGAGGCTGTAACGGAAGAAGAGGAAAACAGTTTGTTGCTTACCATTGCCATTGGTTCCATTGGTTCTTGCCAAAGGCATATCATCATCAGAAGAAGACATTTTAAAAGGAAAAGTGTATCGTCGAAATAGATGTGAAGTTGAAGAAGTTGTGGTTCGAGAGTAAGAGCTGAATATTGTCAATATGCTGCTCTTTTAAGCGTCGGGTACCTAGGTAATTGCGATTCAAAAGCCGCGATTGAAGGTGAATTGAAATCAAAGATCAGACGAATGAAAGTACCTCTGAGCGCGTGATAATGTGGCACCAGCTGTGTGTATTGTTTTGCCAAATGAAAAGTCTATTATCCTAAAGATAGGTGGAAGAATGAGGCGCTTTGCGAACATTAAAAAAGTAAAAATGTAAAAGGTAAAAAGTAAAAAAGTAGGAGGTGTCTTTCTTCGGGGGAAGGAATATGAGTTCGTCGAAGGCTGGTCACGTGTTGTTTTACGGAGAGGGTACTAGGTCGGTCGGTAGGTAGGTAGGTAGGTAGGTGGGTGCCCAGGTGGTGAGGTAACACGGTATGTAGGGGGAGGGGAGGGAGGGTAGGGTAGGTAGGTAACTTTGGAACTTCTAAAGTTCCTTCTACGGACGGAAAAGAAGTCAGTCAGCACAGGGCGGGCGTCAGCTTCCTTTTTGTATCGAAGCCGAGCTTGAATATTATTCGTCGCCACCGTCCCATTTATTTCTAAAAAAAAAAATATATAAATCTGTGAAGCAAGGTTTAAAGAAAAGAAAGGAACTAAATGTACATTAGCTTTAAATGGAGTAGCACGTGAGTAGATAGGTAGGTAGGTAATCATGGAACTACCTAGGTAGGTATTCCCTAGGTAGGTACTATTTGGGAAAAAAGGTTGTTTGTAGTAAGTATTAAAAGTCTAGTAAATAAGTAATATATATTGTATATTGATATATTATTATCAGTTAAACCTATTTACTTGAATAATAAATATAGCCCTTATTTATTGAATGAAGCTTTCCAAGCTTGTTCTAACTACCTAGGTACCTACCTACTTCCTATCTATCTAACAGCTACCTAGGTAGGTAGTAAGCTGTAAGTAGTATTCCGCTACCAAACCCAATAAATAAATGGCTGACTCTTTACACCAGTGCAATGCTGGGTTTCAATTGTTTTAAAGCTTCTACAAAGAATCAATCCCTTTTGATATTTGATACTCACTCACAAAATCCGGTGACTCGTACGCTCTGTAATTTGAATATCTCGGCCTCCATCCATATCTACATATCAATTTTGTTATTCATTCCTGCAAAAATGTGCCTCCAAGTTTCAAATCGCGAAGGTTCCAAAATCTTCTCCAAAGCATCAATCTCTGACTTAGAGCTGATGCAGGTCCAATGCCGACAAAATGAAGATTCGTAAGGCTACATCAAGTCTCCAGTTGGCAAGTACCTTAGACGGCGTGGGGTGGTATTTGTATCGTGAGATCTTCGTCTCTGAAGCGATGGCGGTTTTTCTTCCACCATGTTATGGACCCGAGTACTGGCCCTGTTGGATTGTTTCCTCTATCCTACCACCGACAATTTAACAAGATTATCGTGAGATGCATCGTCGATGCATACTGGATGAGTAACTCAAAATTTTCATTCTAAAATCTGTCCGAGAATGCCAATTGGGTTATTCGCCTGATGAGGTGATGACTAGAGATTGAGCATCACTCCCAGTGTAAGCCAAAAAACCTAATGGTACCGATTCCATGGCTCCGTATATGCTCAATCGAGTATTTGATGGTTAACAACCTGGAGAAGGACAAAAGCCAATAAGTTGTATTTTTGCCATGGCGTCACACCACGCGCGTGCTTACCTTTAAAGGTCATAAGAATGGCATGACAGGAAAGTTATGTCAGTATTGTGAGCTAGACGCCGTACCATTCAACCATCGAGGTAGACATTCGTGATGTCAACAACAGCCTTTTGTAGTAGCAACAGGATCAGCTAGACTTCTGCTACCCTCGTATGCACCAGTTCAGCCCTCATCCGGGTTTACTCAAACACGTACACAATATTCGCTTTCTATGGCTGCACTTTGTATTGTAGATATATGAGAATTCAACGCGACGTTAAGAAATCGAAGTCCCCGAGTCTGCCCGATCACAAAAGTTGACACGTGACTCACTAGCTTCAGAAGCTTTTGCCGTTGACGACGAAATCCAGCCGAAATACCGATTTCGAACTGCAACAATCAATTAATTCCTAACCTAATCGTGGTCAATTGAGCCTCGATATTGAATTAATTGGTACCGTTCCTTTAGTTTTTCAAGATGCTTTCGAGAACTGCCAGACCCGCGCTGCGAGCAGCCGTTGCGGCTTCCGCCAGGTAAGACTTCTTCCATATGAAGTGATGGAAATGGGACAACTATAGCGGGGTCTGGAATGCGAGGGAAGTGGTGCAGGATATGGAGGCTGATGATATTGGATCTGCAGACCGGTGGCCCCTCAAGCTGCGACTTATGCGACCCTCCGTGAAATCGAGGACAGATTAAAATCCATCCGCAATATCGAGAAAATTACAAACACCATGAAGATTGTTGCATCCACCAAACTCACCCGAGCACAAAGGGCCATGCGAGAGTCCCGATCTTACGGAGAGAGCTCCAACAGCGTTTTCGAGCATGCCGAGACCAAAGCCTTGGAGAGTGACAAGAAGACATTGATTGTGGTTGCCAGTTCAGACAAGGGTCTTTGCGGTGGTATCCATTCTGGTTTGTCTAAGCGTGTCCGCAAAATGCTTGCAGAGAACTCGAATGCCGATATCGTTGTTTTGGGTGAGAAGTGCAAGGCCCAACTCAGTCGTTCCAACGGAAAGAACATCGTTATGAACTTTGCTGGTGTTGGAAAGGATGTCCCTACATTCGCAGATGCTCAGGCTATTGCGGACCAGATCGTTCTCTTGCCAACCGATTACTCCTCCGTTCAAATTGTCTACAACAAGTTCATCAACGCTACAAGTTACGAGGCCACCCCAATCGAGGCTTTCTCCGAGGAGGCTATCGCCAACTCTCGTAAGTTTTGTTTACATGGGGTTTGAGGTGGGGGGTAGTGCTGATAAAATCATATAGCCAACTTCTCCGCATTCGAGATCGAAGACGAGACTCTTGGTAACCTCCGTGAATACGCTCTTGCCAACTCTCTCTTCTGGGCCCTGGCTGAGGGTCATGCCTGTGAACAATCTGCCCGTCGTAATGCTATGGATGTAAGTTTTCCTAACCTTCGCATTATCTCACGCAGATCACTAAACGATACCAGAACGCTTCCAAGAACGCCGGTGAAATGATTACCAAGTATCAAATTCTCTTCAACAGAACTCGTCAAGCCGTCATTACTGGTGAACTGGTTGAAATTATTACTGGTGCTGCTGCTTCAGAAGAGTAGACGGTTTGTGAATATGTAGACTAGTTAAATGACTCGAGGCTCTTTTGTGAGCTGCGTTGAATGAGATTCCCTTTTGTGCCAATGCATCAATATCAATGCATTAAAAGTTGGAAATGAGTTTCTGATGTCTCGTGTCTTTCAAATTCAACTCGGAGGTGTGGCCATACATTTTCTGTTTCACCCGCAGGCCTTACTCTCCTACTTCGAGGTACGGGCAATACCACCGTTAGGTGTGGTGATGACATTGCAGTATCATGAACCTTGGACCTTTTTGGACCAACATCACGTGTGGTAGTTCTCATTTCGCCAAAAAGACTGGCCAACAGAATGCCCCTCCGAGTCAAGGAGCTCAGCTATTCTCATTCCTGCTTCCGTCCTATTTTCTGCTCGCAGTAGCATTGCTCGAAAATCTATATAAAGCCTTTTCCCCCTTCCCTTTTCCCCCTGCCCTTTCCTTTCCTCAGCACTCTAAAGCACTGGATAATACCATCGATCAAGTATCTTAGGATTCTCTACACTTCGTATTGCGTCATTAGGGGAACGTGGGACGAAGAAAGATCATGGGATTAAAGTAGTTCAAACGTACCACGATCAATGCTCAAGGGATTGGCTGGTAGCGAGAATGTATATGTGATGTTTTTATAGTTGGCGATCATAAGATGAAGACAGCAAAAAAGCTACAGTATTGCCATTATCGTTTACATGGATATCCGATCCCATTATCGTTTGTATGAATATCCGATACACACTTTTCTTTCACCCTTATCTATCCCATCGGTCGGTCTGCCGTCTTTCCGTCTCTTGGTATGTGCCTCCCGAAAGACAATTCAATGAGGGCTTATATAGTTCCTTTCTCCCCAGGCCTTCACTCTCCATTTGTCGCTTATGACGGTTGATTTTGTGATCTTCGTGAGGATTGTGTATCATGCAAGATCTCTTCAACATTTATTCTATGAGTATAAAAAACAGCATCTTTCTCCTCCTAAGGCATGGCTAGAGTTTACCCTCTGGAATGATCGTTACCAATGATTAAATTTGGGGTTTAGGGTCAAGTTGAGGCTCGTTTTGCTGATATACCTACTCTACATCAAAAGGTCTACGTTCGTTCTTTTACGTATGATGAATGATAAGATTAGGGTTTTAGCAACGACCTTAAGTAAGTATGGCAAATATTGCGTTGTCGTCAAACACACCTCCTCATCCTGCTATCGTGTGGTTTATCACGTCGCTGCCTGGCGGTTGCTTTGGGAACCAAGTGCTGAGGCTGGGGTCTAACCAGTTCTTGCCGCCGGTCTATTACTAGCTCCGAGGGTTTCGCAACATGCATACGACGCACCATCATGGTGTTTTCACGCGCCGGTGTTTTTTGCGGGATGCTGTTCCAGTAATATAGTCGAGGGAGTTTATATAGTTAATGGCAGAGTCGGTGACTATTCCTAGACGAGGCATGAACTCGTCCATGGCAAGATTATAAAAGAATGGGATAGTCTGACTTGCAATGGATGGCTCTGCATTGGGATTAATGACCCGCTTTTACTATGAGTCCTTCCTTTTACTCTTGACGCGGTCTAGAATACTATAAATTAAACATGCCGAACCCTTGAGTGCTGTAGCATATTCATAGAAATCTCTTTCCATCTTCGTACAGGCTTGGCCTCATGCCGGGATGAATTGGTATTGTGAATTTGATGGGGTCTATCCGCTGATCATGGCTGTGGTCTTAGATGTACGGTATTAATGTAATATCGGCGATATACATATTTCAGTGACAGTGAAGGCATCTGTTGCGATAAAGCGTCTAAAGATGGCAATGGAAAAACAAGTAGGGGACGAATAAACGAATGGCAGCGACATTAATCAATTGAATATCCTTCAGTAGCAAATCGATAGCCACAAAGTCAAGGAAACACGGTAGGTATCGAATAGACAGTTCTTCGAATCAGCCGGTCCGGCCTTTGACAATATCGTCTCGCTGTGTTTTTTACAGAGGTACAGACAGATACAAAGGCCGAAAAGTTTCCTTCTTTATACTTGACTTCATAGACTTCTTACCTAGAGCCGATCCCTATGAATACAGCGCTCTTCAAACCGAACTCAGGTTCCTTTTTAGTTCTGATTGTTTGCAATAAAGTTTATATATCTTCAACTCTCACGTACTTTCAACGTAACATAGTATACAAGTTCTCGCTGCAATGCCCCAGGGCTTTCATGGAGATCTTGGGCTTGATCTACTCGAATATATATATTGTTGGGAATAAATAGGAGGATTGGACCGGACTCTTGGAGCTTGGGATTTTCAGTGTCGGTGCATGTTGTAGTGGTAGCGGGAAAAGAGATGTGTGATCAGGACGATGGCAATGACAGTGGAATGAAGAAGGATTGAATAACAATCAATATTCATAGTATCAAATCATTTGTTTCCCTATACAACATTGATGTAGTAAATATTTCTCGGACTTGTTGCTTTACCTAAAGATGCAATAAAGAACGAGTGGTGATCATATTCCAGCAATACAGGAGCTGGATAAGTCGGTCTCTTTTTCACTCTACAAAGTTTCACAACATCACAGCACCCAAGAAGCTGCAAACCGATCCAATTCTAAAACAAACCAAAAGCAAAAATCTGGGCAAGAAACCTTCTAAAATTTTCCGCACCACGCGGCACGCAAAGGAATTTTTGCACACAGAACCCATCGATGGCGGCAATCTTATATCTGGATATATATATCAGAAACGATTACAGTATTGTACCAAATGCAGCCAAAGGCTAACAATCTGAAGACTATGCAATGCCCAGTATGCGAGATCTAGATGCGGAGGAGAAAGCTTGAGCTTTTCACAGCAATCCAATATTTGTAGTTTACAACTAGTTTCCAACCCTCCTATTTGGGCGTGGAAAGATCGCATACGTAGCTATTAGGATGATCGGTGCCATGGGCTGCAAATACGGGTTGTTGTAATATCCTGTTTTGGTTACAAGGGAGAGGCGAAGAAGGTGAAAGTATTATGGGAAAAGAAAAGTCCAGAACTGATACATAAATGGCTTCGCCAAAATGCAAGAGAGATGAGATGAGATGAGATGAGATGGAATATATGGAGACAATAATGCAATGAAAACACGGATAGTTTCCTCCACCAACTTTCCCACCCGGCCAACACATTGGGGAAATGCCACAGTACCTGTATGTCCTAGGATTCAACTTTAGTGATGATGGATGAAATAGGAATGATTCTTTATAAGCGAGAAGGGATACCACATCCCAACCATAGAAGGAATTTAATGAAGCTGGGTGTCACTTTCAGCCTCAACAGTCGACAAATAATTAGGCATATAAACTATATATACTATTTCATTTCAATTCCATGATGTTTCTAGCCCCATTGCCATAAATACAATGGCGTGAATAAAAACCGCATCATGTCGATTTCTGCTCAGTCCCCATCGCCACCTCTTCTCCGCCTTCCCTCTCACTATCACTCAACCTCTCTTTTTCCTTCTGCTCCTCTTGCTCTTCCCTCCAATCCCGCTCATCCCCAATCCTCCTCAAAATTCGAATTCTACCCTCCATCCTCGGACCTATCCACCATCCCCCAGTTACCAATCTCCCAGCATCCCTGAGCAGATTATACGTCCCAAATTTATTTATCTCTTCAAACATCAATTTTGTTTTCAGATCAAGGAATCCCTTCCCCTCCTCCTCTATCCTCCTAATATCTTCCCCACTAGGCGCCTCTCCTTCATCCCCGACACTAACATTATTCGCTTTGTAAACCCCTTCCAATCTCTCCGACAAGCTACTTCCATCTCCCGGCCTCAACACCTCAATACCCGCATAGGCAAACACCGTATCCAAAACCTCCCACTTGCCAATCGCCAACCCAGGTTCTTCCATCAACGCATAATCAAACTTCATCCAAAAAGCCGCTTCCCCCAACTCGGGGGAGTCTTCGGTTTTATCGTAATTCAGCGTAACATTTTGGGCTTGTGGAAAATGGAGAGGAAGGGAGGGATATTGTTGGAAGCGAGTTATGCCTGTCATGCAAGAGAGAACATCCATATGGATTGAGATGTTTTGACTTTGCGTGCGTTGGGTGCGCGGAGATCGCGAAAGATCTTTGAGGATATGGATATGAAGTTGAGAAAGTGCATCTCCACCTGGGTAGTTAAGAGAAGAGATCATTAGCATAGCTGATGATGCCACGAAACTCAATGCAACCGATCCAACTAGAGCCAAAGACCCAAAGGTATAGAGCCAGCTCTTCGAACGGCGGGTCCAGATATATGAAGCTGAGAGAGAAGCAGCAGCAGTAAGAGGTGGAACAACATAGATGATGAATCTAGACTCTTTATGGGGTTGCAGACTATAGATTGCAACGAATAGGAGCGAAGGAATAATCAAGTCTCTCGAGGTATGTTTTGTTGCAGGAAGAGATAAAGCTAGAGGATGTAATAGCAACAGAATCAAAGGATTCAGCAGCAGACGTGGCAATAGCGAGGTAAAATAATGTATAAAAGGAGAAGTACCCCACTCGGATGACTTCCCCTGAATAGCATTATAGTAAAATCCGGCCAATTCTGGCCATAAAGGTTTCTGCCAAAAGTACGAATCGATTGGTACTGATACAGCAAGAGCTAAAATAGCGCTTTGTATACCAGCTGGAATGATCGTTTTCAATGAAATCCTAGACAGCACAAGCAAATAGACCAATTGCGTAAATAGCAAAAGTGCTATTTCAGACCTGAATACCACACCCGCAAACACAAAGAGGAATATCCCAACTCTGGGTCTACTTCCTCCTCTGGCTGGTAGAAATTCCGTAAATGCCAAAGTTGCTGAATTATATCAGCACTTCCATCTTCATATCCCTTTCAACAACCCGTGACGTGGGAACTCACTAAGACCAAAAGCAAACATATTCGGCAACGTCCTCGACGCATAATAAACCACATGAAACTGCGCAGCTTGCAAGAGCATATACCACCTCCCAACATCATCCCCAAAAGCCCCCGTCAATCCATTCCTATACCTAATCAAACATGCTGCATTAAACAATCCCAGTGCACCTCTCACAATGATCTGAGCATATTTTCCTTGCGTAAGCAATATGATAGGTTTAGAAACCACGGCGAGAGAAAGTGCCCCGAAGAAAGTCCTCGGTACGGCTCCGGGAAAGGTGACATGGTCGTATGTGTCTAGAGTCGAAGAGATGTTTGAGATAGGGAGACCATAGGTGAGGATATCATGGGTAGCTTGGATGTTAAAGGATTCTTCGACTTTGGTGTAGGGGGCTAGGAGGAGGTGGACGAGTATGAGGATGGGAAGGGTGAGGGTTAGGAGGATATCTGGGGGGGATTAGTTTTGGTGAAGTATAGAGAATGGAGTGTGAGAGGTACCTATTCCCTTCATTTTGAGGGGAATGTATTAGGAACAGATGAGGCTGGGAATCAGAATAAACCCCCCTTTTTGGAATTTTATATATCTTTTGAGGGAAATGTACCAGTAACAAACCAAGCTGCGACTCAAAAGCTATGAGAGCTCCAGATGAGGTGGAAGCTGCACTGCCTTAACTTCCACAAGACAAGACAATTTTTTCGTGGAATTGGTTAATGAAAGTAAACATTTACAGATTCAAAAACGACATCATGATCAGCTAGGAAGATACCTGAAGAAAACCATCGAGATTCACCAAAAATCTCACAAGATAGGTATATATAAATATATAATTTCCAAATGTCACCTAAATCAAGAACACGCAGCCTCAGCCTCGCCTGGCCCGTGCACCAATTCTAAACTCTGTGGACAACTTCTCCATCCACAGCCTCGTCAATATTCCAACCTCCTCCTCCTCCTTCTCAAACTTATAGCATAGCAGATCAAACCACATACTATTGTCGCAACCCAAACCCCCAAAATCTCTCACAATGTTCTTCATATTTGGAAATTTGATTTATAGTAAGCCACTCCTCTATTGCCCTTCTACTTCCCCACACTTCACACCTCGATGCATGCGCAATACATATGGAAATACTCTTTATGTAGATATATGCACATGCGATCCCGGCGCACCAAACATACATCTACATCTACACAAACACAAACACAAACGCAAACACTAACTCTCTTCTCCCTCCCCCTAGTCTGCGTCCTCCTCATCAACGCCGTCGCAATCCTATCCGAAGATCGATTTCTCGCACGCGGTTCGTCTTCCCTCCCCCCTCCCTATCCATGGGGGGCAAGCCCCCAAAACCCCCTTAGCTCGCTGCGCTCGAAGCTTACATATAAATAGTCGGGTGGTCAAACTCCGTCTCCGAGCCCGCGTTTGGCGGCGGAAACGCTGATGCGAGTATTAAATCGAAACTTGTGAATTTGATGACGAGTGTCAGGACGCTTATGAGGAGTAAGTCATTCTTTTCTTCGCTTGGTTCTTTCTCGTTGTGCTTTTGAGGCTGTTGTTTTGGGGTTATTTAAGGGGGCGGAAGGGCGGAGATTGGAGAGACGAGGGAAAAGATGGGCATGAGAGGAGTCTCAAAATATAACGAGGGAGACGACGCTAATAGCACCTCCTCACAGTCCCCCTAATAGGCATAAACTCGGTAATAATCATCTATGAATTAGCATTAGGATGATTGCAATACACACATCTGGACTTTCATTCCAGACGAAAAGCCAAACCCATCCACTTCAACTTCTAGACTCAGAATTATGGCCGGGAATAAGGATGGGGATATAAAAATGGGCATGGAGACGGGAGAATCAAAGGATATCGAATGATTTTGATCACTTGGAAGAATACGGTACGGATATCTTCCTGGCGCGCTTTCCGAGATTTAAAAAGGGGATATGGATGAGAAGCGACTCGAAAAAGCGCATATACCATAGAGCACGACTGGCGTTTATGTATTTGTGTATTATCTATCCAGTCAGAAGACTGGGGAGGAAGGAGTTTGAGGATGAGAGGGCAATAGGGGCAACATAATAATAAACGAGATGTGTGGATCAAACTTCTCAACTTCTCAATTATTTCTAGTATAGTGCATTCAATTCTCAGCTCAAAGGCTATCTACTGACTATACGCTATCTAAACGTATCAGACGAAATGGTATATACCATCCCAAAGCCCTCCACCAAGACTTTGTAATGACGTAAAAGAGGTAAAGAGGTATATGTAAACAAGTAGGTATGGTATATGAAGAATATGAGGCCAAAAAATATACAAGTTTCATAACAAATCACTCTTTCTTTTCCCCACCCATACCTAATTTCACCCAAACCCCATTCCCTCCCCATGCACTCATTCCCATGCCTTCCCTAGCACAGTAGCAGGCAAGCAAGCACATAAAATATAAATAAAACAAGTCGCTATCGACCATGCAGCCGATGATTTTCCCACACACCAAAAGACCATACCCCCAAATCGCATCCCTCGCCTAGCATCCAAACATTTCTCTCTCAATCATATCAAGAAAAACACCCCAGCCCCGACCCCCGCCTCCTCTCACTCGACCCATTATCTCCTGCTGAAGTGTCAGATAGATAAATCTTAATCATCCACCCCCCGGGCTCCATAAATTACTTTTCTTCCTTCCCAAGCCTCCAAACGAAAATCTTTCTTTCTTGTTCCTCTCGTGTTTCTCCGGTATTGGAGGTCCCGCCGTTCCTTCTACCGCCGTATTCAGATTCGTGCTGCTGCTCGATTCGGGTATATTGGTATTCTCTCCGCTCCTCTCCCCGTTCTTTTCTTTTTCTTTGTCTTTCTCCTTCTCCCCATTCTTTCCACCCAGAAATGCTAAACTCTTTCTACTCATACTCTTACTACCCTTGTGACCCCTACTCAGGCTCAGACCGCCAAAACCCTTACTATCACTCTTTTCACTTCCATTCCCATTATTCTCCTTTTGATTGAAGGCTTCCGATTGTCTTCTTTTCATTTCTTCGGTTTCCGTTTGTTTACTAAGTGCAATAGCCTTCTTCATTTCCACTTCTTGTGCTTTGCTTGCTTTTTCGGCTTCTTTACTTGCCTTTTCAGCCTCCTTCCTCTCTTTAGCAGCGGCCTTTTCAGCGGCCTTTTCAGCGGCCTTTCGGGACTTTTCCGCTTCCTTTTCCGCTTTCTCGGCCTCCTTTTCAGCTTTCTTTTCTCGTCCCTTCTCCTCCTTGGTTTTGAATTTGAAGGTGTCGAGGGGTGAAGAAGGAATTCGAGTTGGAGCTGAATTGCCTGAGATAGGGGAAGTCACTAGGGGTGCGGTTACTGCATGGTCGAGAGATCTAAGTCCATTGGTTTCGCTATCAATTGGTGTGCTAGGGGTTGCTAAAACCTGTTTTGAAGTGGAAGATAGATATGTGCCATTTTGTTGAAGATCTCCAGATGAAACATCCGCTACTTCCGAAGCAGCAGCGACTAGATCAAGACCTTCGGCTTCTTGGTCTTTGCGCATTGCCTCCGTTGTAGTTTCTCGATAGAACAACACATAGGCGCAGGCCTGTCCAGGTTTATCCCCAAAGAATTGTCGAACAAAACTTTTATCTACTGGTTCTACCATCTCATCATCAAACAGTAACCAGCCTCTGTCCTCAGTCTTGATTACCGCCACATAATGTCCGTGAAAGGCATTCGTGCCAATATGTACAACCACGGCATAAAGTTCATACAGTCGATCAGGATCCTCCGCATCATCAGTTGTGTTGAACATGCGTAAATGATAGGGGTAGTTGACAGTATAAAATAACTTCTGTAATCGAGTCAAGTCATCCGTCCACTTGAACCTTTTCAAGTGGAGTACTAAGACTTTCGGTAAGGTTTTGATCTTCATACGTTTTTCCGCTTCCTGTAGACCACCGCAGGTATCACAATGGAATTTGTTCTTTTCGCACAGCATTTCTTCTGCTGAGAACTTTTGCAAACAAGATGTGACGGAAGAGTTTTTCTCCAAATCGATTGAAAGGTCCAAGAATGTCTCGTCGCGCTGTGACGTGGTTTCGCATGTCAAGCACTTCGTTTCTGAGACCATTTTCCCCTCAAATATATCATGAACCCATTTGGTTCCTGGAGATTGCGCTCCACTTGCGAGACCCATCGAATCCGCAACTGATCGTACAGCAGCTGTCATTGAATCATTAATAGCCCCCTTATTTTGAGACGGTTCTAATTCCCTCTGGCGTCGAGCATTGTCTTCAACATTATTAATAACTGCGTTGAGCATTAAGCCATAAAATTCGTGAGCATCTTGGTGCATCGACGTCCTGAACATCTCATTGTCTCGCCTGAAAACTTCCAAAAACCTCTGTGGGCTCACAACGCCTGTCCGTGAGGGATGTGATATCATAGCTGTAAAGATGTCCTTCAAGGCTGTAAAAGTTGTTTCCTCCATGCCATAGGAACTCGCATGTTCTGTTGTAATTTCCAATATCGGGCCGGTCATCATTGCATGTTTCTTCTTGTATTCAGGTGAATCTGGCTTGTCTTCCGGTCGAATTCCTGGTGCGCCAGGTCCAGGTTGACCGGAATTCATAGCTTGTCTTCTTTTCAGAGCTTCGGCAGCTGATATGCCTTTCGGTTTGGCAGGTGATAATGGCACTCCATTGGGTTGTGGGGCTCTTGTTGGAACGATTAACTTGGGTAAATGACCATTTGGGGTATCAGAAGGAGAATGCGGTGGGTATTTGACAACATTTTCTCTAAATGGAACTGAATAGTACAACGCCTGTAAAATTGAATTGGCATAACTGAGATGGATTAGCATTATTGAGACGATGACAAGTTCGAGAGACGAACCATGTATTTCCGAACTGATTTCAACAGGTTAGCATGAAGCAATTGGAAGTAGTTGGGAGGGAAGCGTACATTTTCTAAGCCAAAGAATTTATCACTTCCGTCCGGCCGTATAGGTCCTGCATTCTGTAGCATTTTCACCAGTGGGGTGAGATCCGGTTCCGGCTCTGCATCTTGACCTCTCCTACTTGTGTTTCCATTTCTGTCCGTCTATACAAGAGTCAATTGTCAGTAAATGATTCTCTCCAGAACTTCCTCGGCCTTGACTGCGCCGGATCTCGCCCGCGGTCATAGCAGACCCCGAGTGTTTCTCCACGGCGTAAAACCGAGATGAAAGAATTGACTAACAGCAGGCGAAAGCATTCGAATTATCGACGCCATATTTCTGGTGTTCCGACCTCGTCGAAGGTTCTTGACGTTGTCCTTTCTTTCCCTTTCAATGTTCGCGCGGCGCGACAGAGGATGCCAAAAAGTATTATCTGATTATATTAAGTTGTGCTCATGCGCAAATGATTTGATCGAATTCGAATGACTGGAGCAGAATTATTCTTCATCTGCAGAAAGCAAGCTTCGAAGAATGGGAATAAGATGGTTCGCTGATTCCAGAGGAGATTTGTACTATTAATACTGCACATACGAGGCGTAAAACGTGGGGTGGAAGCCTTGTCTTCAGGAGGTGTGAGATTTGTGAGATTTGTGACAATTGAAGTATAATTTACAAATGATTGTAAATGTATGTGAATGTATGTGAATGTGGATCAAAAAAAATCAAATAAATATATGTGAATGAAGTTCCAAGGTTGTGAGTGTTTCCAGTTCTTCTTAAGAAGATTGAATGAAGAAGAATGAATAATAGTCCAGTGGAGATAAATGTAGGTCAAGTCAAGTGAATTATTACATCCACTACCTAGGGTACAATGGGGTAAAGACTCAAGAGAAAGGCGCGTCAAGAGGTATACCTAGGACTTGGTCATGGCTTTTTCTGCTATTATTGAAGGATGGGATTGGGAAGAGTGCCCAGGTGAGCTACTTTTGTTCCCATTCTAGGTACTGTACCAGTCGGAGTGAATTAATGAATCTACAAATTAAATAATGGAAAGGAAATGAGAGGAATTTCTTATAATTATTATTAGTACTAATATAATAAGTATGAATGAAAGTCTTCAACGAGTGGTCTATTCGGATAAAATAGGTAATAGGTACTAGCAACAGAACAGCTAATTACAAAATCAATGGCAAAACAATGTCTAATCCATATAAATCGGTGCAATTGTAATCTTCTTCTGAATTAGGTAGATACCTACCTAGGTAGTATGTGAAACGTAGAAGGGTACCTACTATTTAATAGGTGGCCGAGCAAATATTTGTTTCGCTATATCTACTTACTACTACTACTACTACTACTAGACCTTTAGTTTATACCCATATCACCCCTAATAGTATACTCGGTAATTACACCTCCATAATGTTTCTTGGAGTCTAACCCTAACCTCGAGATTCCTTCTAATTAACCGTTTATTTTATTATACCTCTCAATAATGCACACTTAAATTAAAAGGCAAAGTAAACCACTTAAGTACCACAAGCCAAGCATCGTTCGTTTGACGAGGAGGAAGAGGCACGCGTTGGACGTAAAAAAACGGCACACCCAATCACCAAGACGAGATCAACAATTTTGAATATAACTTTTGTGGAAGGTCTATGCCAGAAAGATCCCCTGTCCACAAGATCAGCATCCTCAAAAAGAATGATACTCTCCCCCCCCCTAAATAAAGGTTAAATTATGGGTTTTATCCACTGATATGTCCTTTATGATACATGGGTGGTTGGGCCAATAGAATCTACTAGAATCTACTTTCAATTGGCTTATGCATTATTGTTGGGCCTATGCGTCGTCGCTAACGGCAAAAAAATTGAAGATATACTATTTGAAAATCTGTACTATTGCCTAATTGGGAAAGCGGTGAGCTCTCGTAGATGACACATAACTCATATCATCATTATGGGCCTGGCCCATAATTTAACCTTTATTTAGGGGGGGGGAGAGTATGAATCTGCATGTAATCCTTTCAAAAATCCAATCAGTTCCATTCCTCATGCATCTGTTGCATCTGCAGGATCCAAATCGAAATGTATGTCGACGCCTTCGCATGCCCGCATCAAAGTACCTACTAGGTAACTGACTACCTGGCTTACCTTCCTTGCCTTGCCTTGCCTTGCCTTCTATGCCTTCTAAAGCTTCTTTTTTGATTCTCTCGAATGATCCATCCAAACCTATACAATCTAATCGTCCAATAAACCCCATCTCCCCTCTAACCCTCCATGTTTCTCTCTACTCTCTACACAATGCACTCGTCTTCCACTTCCATATAACAACCAACTCCCCGTCGCTTAGAAAACAACACCTCGTCAAACGTCAAGGATCAGGGACATGCACCCGCCCGATCCCACCACGTTATTTCGAGGTTCCCATGGCTTCCAAGTTCCTACGCTATGGTCGTTGTTGCATTTGGGATCAGATATTGTGGGGTCCAAACGGAAAGGTCATGAGAAACTTGGAGAAAATCCGGAGTCCACTGGTGCTCGAGATTGCCATTGGTCTCTTTTTACAGACTAGAGGATTTTTCTGTAGAATATGGTGTGCATTCGGGATAGACCGATGCTACTTCAATGATTAATGCACCAGTGATGGGGCCAGGGTTTTGGTGTTTGGAACATTAGAGGATTTGGAAAACGGTAAGATATTATTTTTGGAACTATATCTATGCTGTGTCAACTCCCAAGGTTTCAAAATCGACGGTGAGCATTTACAGTTTTCCCAGAATTTTTTCAACCTCATGAATCAAAAAGCCACCTCGATTATTCTACAGTATCTACCTACTTCTCACATCCGTACTCATTCAGCGAAGCGTTGGATGTTTCCCAACATATCCCGTATCCACTATGACGAAGCCAAATATGCAAGAACGGAGAAGTCGACCGAAATATTTCCTTTCCCATCCTATCCCATCCAATCCCCCATTCCCACACTCGCGGCCCGGATATTTATGGCGGCATATGATCATGAATGGGAAGGATGGGATAGAAAGCAAAGAAAAATAATGACCAAAAAGTCAGAATCAACCAAGCAATTACCAGCCGTTAACGAGTTTTTCCAAGCCAATTCTTACTCGTCGTATTTTTGGGGGGGGGTTTTGCATTGATATTTATATTTGCGTTATTATACATCTCTCATCCTTCAGACCATCTATCCATCCATCCATCAACCAATCCTATGTGCCTATCAAGATACATGATCTTCCATCTCTTCTCCTACTCGCCACGAATTCCTTCGAAAGAACAATCAAAACCTCACTAGAACTTTCTCTAGAAAAAAAAGGGTGCTACCTACCTAGCTACCTAGCTATGCAGCGACTATCAAGTTCCAACGGTTCCCGACAGTAGCTCCGAGTAGCTGTGCATTATCATATTATCGCTACTGGTATTCTCAACTTTCAAGCCAACCACGATGCCATCGCATATCGACCTAACCCAATAAACCCAAGATCAGCAATATCCATATACTCCGGTAACCAGGTGCACCTGCCACCAGTGTAGCCTACCCAGTGTACCACTTATGTATTATTATTTTTATCAAAGACATACTAAATCGCTTCCGTCGCTTCGCTCGCTACTCCCGCTTACCTATCCTTTAATACACACAGTACATAGGTATCTCCCAAGTCCTCGGATATTCAATTCCATCAAGTAAAAACCAATTTTCAAAAGTCAACCTTGGAAGTACCCATCTTGCCTTACCTACTTATAGCGCGCATAAAATCCTCAGTCCATCGTACAACCACCCAGGACTACCTACCTACCTACCTAGTATCTATCTCTAAGATTCTCCCCACCCCCCAAAAAATCAAAGCATGATCAAACCCAACACCGAAATTCCTCTCAGTCTCAAACAAATCCACCCATCCATCCACCAATAATCCATATATTGAAAAAAAATTCCTCCCACACCCATCCATTTTCCAAGCCACACCACCTTCGCACATCGGCCCTCCTTCCTATCCAGCACGTAGCACGCACACATATCACACAGCCTAAAAGTTTCCTGGATCCCGATGGTTTGGTTTGGTTTGGTTTGGTGATCCTTTTTCAGGCTTAGCGAGATTTGAAACAGGCACGTCGATGATAAAAATAGCCGATGTATGCATTTCAAAATAGAAAGGACTTGCATTTGTTACCATCATAGCATTGTCATACCAATTACCTTGCCAAGAATATAATGCACAATCAATAGCGACGGTCGAGTTTGCAGGTACTATGCATATAACAGTATCTCAGAAGTAACATTTAACTATCAAAGTTATACAGTATCAACTATTTGCTTCTGTCCAGATTTCTCGCCAGAGCCAGTAAGCTATGCCGTTCATATCCTTTCTTCCTTGGGCCTTCGCTTCAACCTCAAGTAAACGTCAATGTAAACGTTATTAGACCACTACTGCTAGTGAAAACTTAAATCATCTGTCTATCATTTCATACCCCATTCCGACCCATCCCATATTTTCTCCTAAAGACGTTGCCTAACCCCCCTCCTCCCATCCGTTCTGCTATCGTACCCATAAGTCCTCGTCTTCTCTTCCAGCCATCTTCATATCCCCATCCTGTACACACATGGTCTCCCATTTTCTTTCCACCCTCTTCTCCTTTCCCCATCTGATCCCCCAACCACCTCCCACCCTTATAATAAAAGGACAAATGCATAAACCAACGAAAAAAGAGTTAAAGGCTCGCATTAACCCATCGACCCCCCACCCAATGCACCGCCATCCAGAACCTAGGAGGAAATTCGCAAAAGTCCTCGGAAAAAAGTCAAAAGTCGGACCTCCGACTAAACGCCACGCCACCCCGCTTCATCAATCAAAATCTCTTTTTACAGCTTGCGTCGCCCTCCACGCTTCATCGTCTTTTCTCTTCTCTTCTCCCCGGTTCTCCACACCCCGGTATTACGAAAAATAACGAAAAAAAGAGTTCAACGCCATGCAAAATGAATGTCGCCTCCAGCCCATCACCCCTCGTGTAATGTAGATATTGTAACAGGATAAAGAAAAGTCTCGAAAAGAGAAAGAGAAAAAGGGAATAATCGTGTCTCCCATAACGTAATTATCTCTTATTCGAGTTCGTGCGCCTATGCATGCATGTTTGATAACCATTTTTATCATTGTCCCATACCACCGTCCCAAGCAAAATTTACTTAATCGATTTCCACTACTTCTCTCTTGGCCGGCCTCTGGTTCATGCCTTGATTGGAAGCTTTTCTTTTTAGCATATTCTGGTTTATGTTTAGGTTCATATTCATATTCGGAGTCGGCATGCGTTGTTGCCCCTGGTTACTTCCTTGACTTTGTGGGCGATTTTGGGAATGTGCCGCTGTGGGTAACTGCAATGATCTTGATTGTTGGGGATGTGAGGTTTGTGGTCCTTGGGGTCCTACAGCTTGTCCCTGCATTCTCGCTTGAGATTGCTGAGAGGACTGGACTACAATGTCCTCTGGAGAAAGACCTTGCATTACTGCATCGACTTTCTCGAGACAGGTTTCAATACCACGATCACGGCCAACGGCGCTGGTACGCATTCCTTTCCAATCTGCATCTCCCCGGGAATCCCAAACGGATTTCAATCGGGCATCAATCTCATCGTCTGAGAGTCCTTCTTTCCCGCCTTTGTCAACTTTGGTACGACGTATAAGCCACCAAGGTTTTTGCTTTCGGTGACACATTTTAATATCAAAAGAGACTGTTCGTGGAGGCGTATTGGGAACGCTTGACTTGAGCACGTAACGAAGACTGAACCACTCAAAAGCTCTGACGAATACGAATACTTCACCCTTATCGTGAAGAGGGCCCCAAGCATCTTCTATGGTTTCGAAAGCCCGCAGAGTATAGAGAGTTTGTGGAAGTAGAGTTGCGACGGCATCGAAGCCTCCCTTTGCAATATTTAAAACTTTGTCCAATGCATCCAAAACACGTATGTGTGGATTGCCAGCCTCCAAAGTGAGTTTCATCTTGCCTTCAACCGAGCCTAAACTGACCAAAGCTTTGTACGAAAGAGGTGTCGTCTTATTTTCACCCATGGCCAATCCCTCGTGGGCTACCGGCGGCATTCCATAAGAAAATGTGATTTCTTGTAGTGAAATTGTGTCGCATTTGATAAGTTTTTCATGTTTGCGGAGGACCCCTGTGCAAGAAATAAGACGTTCAACCTGAAATAAACGCTCGCTGAGGGCTGGAATTATCGATTCGCCAACCTGAGATCGCAATCTGAAAGCAATTTCTCCTGTTTCAGCCTGATATGCAATATCCTTGTCTATCTTTTCGTTCAAAACCGAGAGAGCCGGGATGGGTACGACCATGCGCGCGACCGTAACTAGAACAGCCTTCTGTTCCAACTTAGGGCCAATGGCCTGTAAACCTTCAACTGGCGACTGAGGTTGAAGAGATGGAAGTGAGAGGACTGGCTCCAGTCCTTGGAAAGTGAGTTTCAGGCAGTCTTTTGTCCACGTCTCCTGTAACGGAGATTTGGCCCTGGTCTGAAACAGTTCAGAAATACTTATCCAGATAGAGGGAAGTCTAACTGGTGAAAGTAAACTTGCTTGTCGAACCGTATGATGGATCCGCCTTTCATGAAGAGCTTTGAGATTAGTATATTGCGAGATGAGCCCTCCTGCGAAGATATGAAGAGTAGACATAAACACGTAAGAAGGTATCGGTGAGACGGCTTTGATGGGTATGTGGATAGATGTTAAGACCTTCACGCCTTTCGTTTGTTTCGAACTGCCCAGGGTTAGCATGGAAATATGGTGCGCTTGACGATACATACGTTTGGAATAAGAACCAACTTTCCCCACTCATACCCAATGTGACGGCGACAAGCCAATCCTCCTGCCATCCAGGTCTCCTAAACCAGGTGATTTGTTTTGTGTCTTTAGGAATTCTACGTTTCAAGTCTTCTCGAGATAATCCAGGATTTTCAGCCCTTCTCCATCCAACACTAGTTCCAAGGATGACGAGCTCTTCGGATATGGCTAGACATCGAAGATTTTCGATGTTGAAATGTGCCTCCATGGCAGGATCCCTGTCCAGATTATTAAGCTTATTCTGTGACGAGGTGATTACTCGAGAGGCTGGACTGAATATAAAAACTCCTGTGACCGGTTCTATGCTGATTGATACATGCTGTTTCCCTGTCAATTGCACCCCAAGTGTAGATTTTCTTGGCTCGGTTTTCGAGATGTACAATGATAAGGCCGCCTCGCGATTCGCGAATATAGGTTCAATCGCCAATTTGCTATGTGTTGAACTTAAGATGTGATTGACATGCATTGCAACGACAGTCCTTAAAAGTTTGTCAACTGATATTTTGACGGTGTCGAATGGGATTTCCACATCTTTGACTTCTTTTGAATCTCGAAACCACCTTATAGAGAGTCGGCTTGTCGTTCTAGGATCGTGGTACCCATCCTTCCTTCGTCCACTGTGAACTCCCAGAATAATCCAGCTTCGTGGTCCATTTTTCTTGTATCTATCCAACCAGTACTGGATACATAGTGCGCGATGAAGTGGTTCAATCTTGACGCCATCCATCCAAGTACTTCTAGAGAGCTCAACTGTTTGTCTCCTGAATTCGCTAATCTTATGGGTTAAGACCATCTCATGTAGATAAGTGTAGCAACCGATGAGGCCATCTTTCTCCAATGCGGCATTGACTTTATTCTCTATGTGATACTGGTGTCGTGGTGGTAATTGCCTAAGAGATGGGAAAAACAGAAACCGAAAGTCGATGAACCAAAATTGTGACTCCTGATTCTCATCTGCAATAGTCAGGTCGATTTCAAATTCCCCGGCCACTCTGAAGGTCACGCGACCAGACTTGATTGTATAATCTTTGAATTGCAGGGGAATCTTATCGTACTCGTGCAGGTTCAGACGAATTGACAGTAGAGTATTGAGTTTTTCCAGGGATTTGAGTAGCTCCTTGGAAGTCAGGGGAGGTGGTACAATATAGCCAAGCTGGGAAACGTTAGCATAACCTTCAAACTTTTGAGTAAGAGACTCACGTCCGGCATCCAATTGGCTTTCCCAGTCGATAAAATCTCGACGGCAGTTTTCAGGTCAGGGTTCGGAATATCTCTGTTTACCAAGCTCTTTTTCATAAAGCCCATCGCTACTTGAGCATCGCGGTACAGTTCCCGTTTTTTGAACAGATGCCAATTCAAGTCGATAATCTTGCTCACTTCATCGACTTTTCGAGCCCACTCCAGTACCACCAGCTGCTTAAGCCACTTAGCATGTTGACCTTGAGCGAATTCTATCAAGGTCAACTTCTTGTCCACATTTTCGTCAGAGGTATCATCTTCTTTGGTGATATGAGATGAGCTCCCGTTGATCACTGACTGCGGTATTGGCATGCTTGCTAACTCTAATATCACTCGCCTCAGATCATTGTGAGTTGATTGTGCTAATCGGTTCAAAAGGTCTGTTAATGATGTGAACCCGTATGTGATATGCTCGACTTCGGGCGGAAGGTTATTGGTAAGATCGAGGATATCTTTTGGAATTAGTTCCCCCGCAGAATTCTGTTGTCGCGCTGGGCCATCCATGCATTTGCCATTCGTCCCATTAGGGACCGCTGGACTGATTGGTGTCATATTCTGCTGAGGTTCAGATCGTGCCTGGGTCTTATCCCGTCCTTTCTCGGTAGCTCTTGCTTCGCCATTGATAACATTGGAGTGTCGGTCTCTGTCGTGGTTGGTATGCGACCCATTCCTACTCCCGCTATCCATGATGACGCCAGGCATAGTCTCTCGCCCTTGCTCACCTAGCAAACCACCTCCTCCTTGCGGCACGCCCACAGCAGCCCCCTCTTCAACCTTTGTATGATCTAACGAATCTATCTTGGCTGTCGATACAGTATTTGGAGAATCGGGTCTTTGGAGAAGGGCTCCAGGAGCAAAGTCGCATGCGCTACCTCGAAGAATTCAGGAACATGTGCGCAATAAACCTGAAGAGCTTTTCTTAGTTTTCAAAGCCCAATTTCGATATATTCCGTGAGAGTGAGGTGACAATTATCAATAGCTCTTTGTAGGGTTGAGAATGCACAGCGCGACCTTGCATGAAAGAATGGCTGGGTCTCTTTTATGGGGTACGACGACTCGATGTGAGTTGGAAATCCGGAATCGAATCCTCAGTTGTAATTTAAAAAGATCAAAATCGATTGTGATTTAATATGCGACGGGTCTTGGACAATAATTTGGGTGATAGTTTGTGGTTATTGAAGAGAGGTTGATTTTCTAGTCAGTATTGTGGTCCATGGGTTTCAATCTATGAAATCAAAGAAACAATCAAGAACCGGGCTGGGCTCGCTTTCCTGGTAGTGCGGATGGGAACGACTAGGCTAAATTCTTACTAGCTCGAAAACAGAACAAGTCATGTGATATGGATCATATCATATGTTATCTTTTTATATCTTCTTCAACTACCTAGGTATTTATTAATACTACTAGGCAGGTAGGTGGTACGTAGGTAATGAAAAGAAGGCGAGTGAGTGTGATGATTGGAAAATGGAAGGAAGGAAGGAAGGAAGGAAGGAAGGAAAGAAAGAGGGAAAAGAGGGAAAGAAGAGAAGGAAGGAAAAGTATACCTAGGTAAGGATAAAAGGTCATAAGCGCATTATGATAGAGAAGACTGTCTACTTAAACTTATGTTTGCTGATATCCATACTTCTAGTTAGATATGAAATGATCAAAGAATCATCCAACTCAATACTCGTACCTAGGTATCTATCTCAAATCTCCAGCTTCTCTGCATTTATTTAACAAGGCAGTACGAAGTATAAGGAGGGCAAGCTAATACCGCTACCCTAAACATACCTACCTATGCTTGCTATTATAATCAAGTCAAGTCATAACAATAAGAAAAGTAGGTGAGCCAAACCTCTCGTTAGGTACTGTTACATAGAGTAGAGAAAATATAGTAGGTATTATTGAGTACTCTACGAAGTAGGGCTAGATATATTGAACACATACAGTATCCAGTTTTTTGACAACAAATCAATCTATTTCTTATGTATTCTTATGTATTCATTTTTTAAGTCTCATTACTGTATCTAATTACTAAGTAGGTAGGTACGAAGTAGGTAGGTAGGTATTCATTCTTTCCTCTTTCCTTCTCTGTTCATTCTCTTCCTCTTCCCTTTCCCCTTCCCCTTCCTTCTCTCCATCTATACTTCTCCTTCTTTTCTTCCTCCATATATACATTCATATAGATGAGCTCACTTGATTTAATAGAAAGTAAAAAGTGGTGCTCCTGATTGAATGCCCCCCTCTCCCCTTCCCTGTTCTCGTTCCACCCTCGGAAAGTTCAAAGGTTAATGCGTCTATCTCGTCTTGTCACTTGTAATAAATGAATGAAGGGAAAAAAGGACACTACCTAGGTACCTACCTCGACCTCGAGACTACCTAGTACGGGTATCTTCTATGAATAGGTACCTAGTATTATAGTAAGTATACCTAGCTAGCTAGCTACCCTACCCCCTACCCCATACCTCACCTACCTCACCTACCTCACCTACCTCACCTACCTTTTACCACTCATCACTCACCTCCATATCATCCATCATTGGTACCTACTAGGTATGCTTTATTCCTCTTAACCATACTTCATTTCCTTATTTTTGTTTTGTTAACTTTTAATCATTTGTATTATTATTCATACAGTTACTTATTAACCTTACAATATTTGAAACAAAAGATGCTCGGAATCCATTTCTAACATTTTTATTGTCCGATAGGTTAGCCAGCCCATGATATGATGTTTTAAACGCCTATCGCTATTCACTGGTCCCCGAAACACACCTTATCCCCTTCCGCGCGCAATGGTCCCTCGCAAAGTCAGCAACTATCAGCTTCGTCCCGAACCAGAACGCGCTCCTTCAAATAGTACAAAAATATCATACAGATCTCATTCTTCATCATTCGAAGCAGATGACGAGAGATCTAGCTCGACCGATCACGATAGTATGGGCCCCGATATTGGCTCTGCCCATAGAGACTCTCCTGCTCAATATGTGGGTGAAGATACACGATTAACCAGTCGGAAAGAGTTGTCGGGATGGTACGCCTACGGATTTGCTGCAGAAGTTTTCGTCATTTGTGGCATTGGTACGTCTTGAGATGTTTTCTTGGATCTTTATATTTTGGGTTATTGGAGGAAAAGACGGTCAAGCTGTTTGCAATTAGATGAGAAGTTATCCCCCGAGGCTAGGGGGTAGCATTGTCAGCCTCGTCTCATACGAATCTATCAATGACGGCATTGTACCTCCAATTATACGAATTCCATTACAGAAGCCTAGGTTTTATGCTTGTTAGAAACTATGAAATAATCCGACTAACGACTATGTTTCAGGCTCCTTCATTCCGATTACTTTGGAACAATTGGCAAGAGAGAACGGAGTCTTACTTTCAGATCCAACACAACCATGCGGTTCGAGCTCAACACATCTACCTCCAGGTTTACATCCACGGAGTGCAAAAGATTCACAATGTGTGATTTATCTTGGGGGTCTGCAGATAAATACTGCCAGTTTTGCCATGTATAGTTTCTCGCTCAGTGTTCTCTTTCAGGCAATATTGGTTGTTTCGATCAGTTGTGCCGCGGACCATGGGAACTATCGCAAACGATTGTTATTATTTTTTGCATTTGCTGGATCTATAACGACCATGCTATTTTTAACGGTGGTCCCGAAAGTTTACTTGCTAGGGGCTCTCTGGGCAATAGTCTCAAATACGTGCTTTGGGGCGAGTTTTGTGCTGTTAAATTCATTTCTTCCCCTACTCGTTCGACATCATCCGAAAACTCAGTATGGCACGCCGGAATTTACACCCGAATTTCGGCCTAGTTTCATTGATGAACACCCTCCGGTACATTCGCTGGATGCTCCAGAAATCGAGGTGTATGATGAAAGGAGTGCACTCCTGCCTCATAATAGGGCCTCTCCGTACGCCCCTGACGCAACTGAACCTCTACCATCGTCTAAAGATTCCACCTCGATTGAGCTTCAATTATCTACTCAGATCTCTTCGACAGGTATAGGGATCGGCTATAGCGCCGGCCTCTTCCTTCAATGCGTATCCATTGTCATTATTTGGTTACTTAAAGGCACAACCTTTTCATTGCGACTAGTATTATTTTTCATAGGATTATGGTGGTTTATCTTCACAATTCCTGCCGCTCTATGGCTCCGACCTAGACCAGGACCACCATTGCCATCCACGGGAAATGGCAATTCAAAGGGCTCACGAAGTTGGTTCGCTTATATTATATATGCCTGGTCATCTCTATTTCGTACTGTAAAACTCGCCCGACGACTAAAAGATATCACTCTTTTCTTGGCAGCCTGGTTCCTCCTCTCAGATGCTATCGCAACTGTCTCAGGAACAGCTGTTCTCTACGCCAAAACCCAACTTCGCATGGCGCCTGAAGCACTCGGTCTCATTAACGTGATTGCCACTACAGCCGGCGTCCTAGGTGCATTTTCATGGGCAGCCATCTCCCGCACCCTCAAGCTAAAACCCCACCAAACAATCCTCGCATGTATCTGCATTTTTGAACTCATACCCCTCTACGGCCTCCTAGGTTTCCTGCCCATCGTCAAGCGCTGGAACGTCATCGGTCTCCAACAACCATGGGAGATGTACCCTCTGGGTTTCATTTATGGATTCGTTCTTGGTGGCCTGAGTAGTTACTGTCGCTCCCTATTCGGTGAACTCATACCCCCTGGATCCGAAGCCGCCTTTTATGCGCTCTATGCTATTACAGATAAAGGATCTAGTGTATTTGGACCGGCAATTGTGGGGGCAATTGTTGATCGGACGGGAGAGATTAGACCGGCGTTTTGGTTTTTGGCAGTTCTGGTTGGATTACCAGCTCCATTGATTTATTTTGTTAATGTGGAGAGGGGCAAGGAAGAAGGTGCGAGGTTGGCGGAGGTTATTGAGGGGTTTAGAATCAGAGATGGGGAGAGTGGGAGTGAGGGTGCTGGGGGTAGCACGAGGTCGAGTGTTGATGGAAATGAACAGGGGCATGATGATGGAAGTCCTCATGGGGAGGAGAGGGGGAGGAATAATATATGACTTGATTTTTAAGCGATGCCTTGATTAAGCGATTCAATTTGGTACTTTTGGACGGAAGGATATATTTCAAACGGATTCCAAGGGAGATGGACTTCATCTATAGCATATTTGGTGTATGTATGTAGGTAGTTGTGAGTGCGACTTTGGATATGGACGGGAGGGAGCTAGATACGACGTGGCGTTTAGAGCAGAATGCGAAATGAATATGATTGAATATAGTTGATGGCTATCGGTAGTGAGGGAATGAAATGAAATGAAATGATGTGATGTGAACTCGGTCAATTAAACATTGTCTTTGATCTATACAGAGTTTTTGATGGTAGTGAATCTAAGAGTAGGTCGGTTGATTGGGTAGGGACACTAAGTTAGGACATTGAGATCGATCCTGCATTGGATGCCCGATTTGTAGATGTGCAACAAAAAAGGGGTGGGTTGGATGATTGGGTGAGAGTGGGTGAAGAATGGGGTGGATCGGATGAGAAGATGAGGTTTAGAATATATTGGATTTTTTAAGGTTCATTGTTGGTTGGTTTGGTATAGTGTCAGGGTGGAAGCGGGATTAGTGAAGGAGGGGAGGGAAGTGAGTGCGTGAGTGCGGGAGGGAGTGAAGAAGGGAGGGAGAGAGGGAGGGAGGGGTTTATACTGTACTATCTCTATCGTCTGTAGTTATATTGCTCAACACACAAGCTGC
This sequence comes from Myriosclerotinia duriaeana, assembly GCA_002162615.1. Taxonomy (NCBI): domain Eukaryota; kingdom Fungi; phylum Ascomycota; class Leotiomycetes; order Helotiales; family Sclerotiniaceae; genus Myriosclerotinia; species Myriosclerotinia duriaeana. Next base: position 926,761 of record NGKI01000008.1, read on the forward strand.
TCATGGATGAGATGCGGAGGCGGGAAGTTGAGAAGTGAGAAGCAAGATTATGCCATCAAGGGAGAGAGGTCATTGGGAGCAAGAACAGGAGACGAGAGGATCCGAAGAAGCGTGGCAGAGAAGTGGGAAGAGCATTCATTGGTGGGAGACCATGTAGGAAGCTCCTACTCGTATCAAAACGAGGTCTTCCATGGATGGGTATGATGATTATAACTCTGATTCTGATTCTGACTCGGACTCTGACTCTGACTCACTCTCCTACGATATGCAACAAGAGGCAACAAGAAGCCACAAGAAGAAGAAGTGGCGTGATATATGATATAATGTAACATCATGACATGTCATATCATATCATGTCTAATAAACCTCAGACAAGAACAATTTTTGAGACAATCTATATATGCGCATTACCATATTAGGAAGGACAGCCAGTCGGGTTTTGGGAGCATGACTCACCTGCGAGGTGCAACAAAACGAAACGAAACGAAACAGATGCATCGTGAGTGGCGTGGAGTAGGGAAAGTGAATATTTGAGCATCTGGTTACTTTTGATGGCCGGGGACTGTCTGTCATGTCGCGTAGCATGTCGAGGGAAAAGGAGAAAGGTTACTCAAAGCACCACCGGAGAACATACTGTAGATACTTATCAGATGTGGTATTATCATTTGAATTGTATTTTCATGATTTATTGTGTTTCCTTAATAATGGATACTTTTGCTGCGTGTATATCCGTTAATATCTCTCCATATATTTTAGTCTCGTCTAATTTCTTCTCTGCCCCATCAGTCATTTCCCCCTCTCTCCATTTTATTTTTCTATCACTCGAACGCTCTTTGGCCAGTAAGGTCTATTTGGTGTTTTCAACCCTTCAAACAAGACAGAAGACGAAACTTAGAATGGCGAGTAGGATCAATAAGAAGATGCGTGGTGGACAAGCGAATAGGTTTGCATATTAGCTTTGCTTTAATTGTGCGTCGAGTCCCAAGGTGAAATCAGAAATCATTCACTGAATCGTTTGTGATATATTATGATATTGTTCGGCCGACATTGCGAAGTTTGAGAAAGAAATTGGCATGAGTAAAAGATTGGACGAGAATGAAGTAAAAGAAGTCGGTAGATAGAGAAGAGGAAAAGAACAATGGCAGTAGTAGATTTTTTCTGCATGATGTCATAGGCAGGTACAATGTATTCGGATGCAATTGATGATGTGCTAATCGAGCTGCCAGTAGAATAGTTTGTATACATATACACGGATGAATAATGAGTACGTACAGATACAAGTTGAGATCTCTCTTTCTCTTTTCTGCTTTTTCTTTCTAAAATGAAGTAAATATGAAAACAACATAAAAAAAAGATGAAGTGTAATGTAATGCCAAGAAGAAGAAAAACACGCAAGGAAATGCAAAGATGGTATCAATGAAGAATGATCTTATTCGGTTCGCTACCAAATGACGGCGAGGAAGGCAAGAAGGCAAGCGGCCGCAGGAAACAAGAGAGCAAGAATGCATAGAACAATAGGTATGAAGCAATCTGATGGCTTAGACTTTTCGTGGGGTATGTTTTCGCATGCGTCCGTTGCTCGTTGCTCGTTGCTCGTTCATCGTTCATCATTACTTCGTTTCAAGGGTTTAGGTGAGAGGGAAGTGCTACGTTGGTAGCGGGGATCTTCCGGGTGTATGGTTCGTATTGGACTGTGATGTGATGTGTCTATTCTCTTTCATTTCTCTTATGTCTTATTGTTCCCGGTGAAAAGATGGTATGGAAGGAGTAAAAGATGGGAAGAGATGAGGCTGAGGAGGGGAAGGTAGCGTGTCTATTTTGCAACAGGCCACCAGCCTATCCTGATATAACTATCAATCATACCCTGCAACAAGTCCTTTGTAAGCTTTGGGTGATCGTATTTGAACCCAACCACTTTCTCAATTCTGCTCCCGTCCATGCTCAAATCGGTATCTTTCAGTAATTCCTTCTCCATGAATGGTGTAAGAGGGCCAGGTCTTTTAATGCCCGCTGCCTCGACAAGATCCGCCCAGGGGCCTAGGACCTCTTCGTTGATATCATCCACAACACTGTCCATATTCATCTTTGCGAAAGTACTAACGAGTTGTCCTTGGAATCCAGTTTTGATGCCAAAGATCTCGCCGATAAGGTCGGCAATAGTCCCTTGAGATGTTTCTCCCTTGTCTACAACATTGAAAGTAGGTATCTTGCCCATAGTTTTGACGTCCCAGTTTGGCTTCCCAGAGACGGAATACCATTCGGCGACGGCCCAAAGCGCTTTGCAAGTATCATTTATATTAATTGTGTTGACGCGCAAATCCTTGGTCCAAAGCCATTTCATCTCTTCGTTGAGATGTTGGTAGATACGTGCCATGGTGAGTGCGGTAGAAACGAATTGTGAGGCATAGTCGCCGTATACGTGAGCCAGACGAACAATGATTAGGTTCAGTCTAAGTAAGACGAGACGTTAGTGAAATGAAGCAAGGGAAATATGAATGTCTTCGTACACCCCTCTTGTACCCCTCCCAGCCACATGGAATATGTAGATAAGAAATCCAAACTTACCCCTCAATCTTGGCCAGTTCTTCCTCAGCCTGTAATTTAAAAGTTGCGATCTTACTCCAGGGCTTCAACTTGTCGCCCTCTTTACTCGGAGTCGAATCTGATTTGTATACCATTCCCGTACTCAGTTCGACGAAAGCTTTGACACCTCTCTTCGCAGCCTCTTTCCCAACCGCTATACTCAGCGCCAACGAGCGCACCTTGTAAACCTCATCTTCTTGTGAATATCTGGTCTCCCCACCACAGTTAAAGACATAATCCCACTGTTTTCCATTCGCGCGATCGAAGATTCTCGGTAATGATTCTACAAGGCCGGCGAAGGTAAAAATATTAGACAAGTGAAGACACAAGATGAAAGGGAGAAAAAGTGTATAAACATACGCTCTTTACTAGCATCGGCTTGCATGAATTTATCATTCGAACAAGCCTCCTCGAACTCCGGTGCTAACCATGCTAGTTGTGGTAGCACTTTATCCACAATCCGTACTTCAGACGCCAGATTGTTTTTATGAATATGTAATGCGAGAAATCGTCCTATGTATCCGAGACCTCCAATGATGAGAACTGCTGGCTTCTCCGCCATCTTTGTGTATATTTCGCCTTGATGTTTGACTTTTGACGTTTCTTGGGAGAGATCTTGGAGAACCTTGGAAAGAAAAGGTGTGTTGGGCAGAAAGAATGGAAGTGTGGATTTGTGGGTGAAGGTTGAAGATTGAAGATTATTATGGTCTTCTTGTGGTCTGTGGTTATCCTTCAACAGTATTTAATATGGAGATGTAAGAGAAGATGTATGGACCTAAGACTCTTGGACCCAAGAGAATGGTTTTCCTGTGTCTTAAGTTAAAGAAATACCAAACTTTACTCTGAAGAAGGGCCGTTCAAAGTGTTTAAAGTAGTTTTGGGGAAATACAATTTTGGAAAGTCGGTATGAGGTATGTATGCGTGCGGCGAGGA
>NGKI01000008.1:930403-951462 GCA_002162615.1 Myriosclerotinia duriaeana
AGTAATAAGAGTAATGGGAGACTGAGAGTAGACTCACTGGTAGACTCAGTAGACTCAGTAAAGTACTAGGTACTAGGTAGTTGTATGCAAGAATCTGGAGACGACTCGGACGAGTCTAGAGTAGTATTTGTTTCTTCCTTTTACAAGTATATCGTGATAAGTCCGTATTGTACTATTATAGTATCATTTAAGGTATATAAACGTTGTCTAATCTTCTAAATTTGGATGGAAAGTTCTCAGACCCTTTTTTTTACCTCTTTGGGTGAAGAAATACATGAATTGTAACTAACATGTCTATGTCAATAGGGGGGAGGGGAGAAGGGAGAGGGGAGAGGGGAGAAGGAATTCTAACCCTCTTTCCTTTCACCCTTCTCCTTCTCTTCTTAGATACCGTACCGTCCGTACCTTGATATTATCCATGTTTCAATCAATATCTATTTGTTTAATGTAATAATGTCCTAGGGCACGTGGGAATCTGGGCTCCTTGGACTATGGACTATGGACTATGGACTACTTACTATAATACTATAGTACTACTATGGACTATGGACTATGGAACTAGTACCATGGACAACATACGAAGCGGAGTATTTTCTATCTCTTTTTTATTGAAGGATCATCAGCAACGAAATGGGTATGTATGCGGGCAGAGCGGCAGAGCGGAAAACAAGTGAAAATCTACGAATCAGGAAGGTTCAATTCTTGTGTACATAATATAATTTGAGACATATCATGTACGCTGCAGGAAAAGGAATCAAAAGAAGAAAAAGTTTGAAGATACTGTACAGTCTGTACCGGTATACAACATTATATTACATACCAGACCACTGTCTTCTTGTTAAGCTTGTTAAGTGGCTGGATGATCGATCTGTATCTGTAACAGTCCTAAACAGAACAGAACAGAACAGAACGAAGGTGTTACTACCGGTATGTGATACAAGAAGGTCTTGCTCTCGGAGTATTATGAACTTGTGTTTTGTGTTTCAATGAGGAATCTACTATCTACCTAGTAGTACTTCCTAGTGACGTGACTAGTCCCGCAACTGGGATGAATCATGATCATGATACCTAAGAAGTTATGATTCTTATGATACTTGTGATGTGATGTGAATCATGTGATATATGATATATGATGTGTGATGTATGATGGAATCTGATGTCTGACATTGATACTGATGATACTGATGATACTTCACTTGCTTGCATGTTATGAACTTATGATACAATATTATTACGATTACAAACATGACCGTACCTTCATGAGTCATGATGATCTTCTTTTACTACCTACTTGTGGGACACGTCAAAGATTGTTCAAAAGGTGGATTCTTATACATCAATTATTAGTTATTGTACAGAGTAATAAGTTTGATGATCCGATCCTCATTCATTATATCCCTATGTAACATACTCTCCAGTAGTATGTATGTAAGTAGGTTTTTATATCAAGCGAAGCATCTCGCGAAATGTATAGGACCGTCCGAATACGTTCTAGGATTCAAATTCAAAATGCTTCTAAAGTTCTATTGCTTTCTAAATTATAGGTTCTAGAAGATTATTAGAAGACTTGGAAGACTCCCTATTAACTTATGAAGGGATCAAGCATTAATTAGTACTGCTAGTTAGTACTGGGGTCCAAAATCTATACCCAATAATCTTCCGTGTTGCCCTTGTCTGTCTGGACTCTGTACTACAGTACTACTAGATCTGTACCTGTACCTGTACCTGTCAATTTCAATTTTAGTTGCCGCTTCCTGCGGATGCTACCTTTTAGTTTACTAAAGTTTAACTTTTAAAGTAACCTTGGAAGGCCCTTGTACCTGTACAACCAATCGTACAAATGCCCTCGATTGAGCTGATTTTAACCACCTGACTTTGGCTGACTTGGGATTGGTAGATCTGGAAATAGGAACGAAGATTTGTCTACCGAAATGTTGCCACTACTACTATTTAAAGTCTACCTGAGGCTAGGTATGGTTCAAGAGTGGGACAACAATCAAGATCAAAACCCACCCGTGGACCCGTTAGTTACGGTTACATTGCGTGCATTGGTATGATATATAAAGGCGGCAACAATGAGCTCAGGTTTCCTTGCTCGAGTATACTGTATTTCCGATGAAAAGTCTCGAAAGTTTTCCCGTTAATCTCCCATGCCTACAGACTACAGTGGCCAGGTACGAGGACAGTCAGGGGGGGAGGGGGCAGAACTTGAGGCAAGCATCATAACGAACTCAAATCCGAACTCAAATCCGTATAGAATTCAACCAGCACAGGCCTCATTTCCCCATAGAACATGAACATCCATTACGCACGTACAGGCAATTCGGTTCCAATTGTGAGATTCAATAGATCAAGAGGGGGCAGATGGGGAAGTTCCTATCATAACTTCTTGTTAAGATCCAGGTTCAAGGTGGGCAAAATTAGAAATATGACATCCGCAATGCCGAACGCAACGCTGGGAGACTTGGCAAAGCGATCAAAAACATTCAACCGCCAGCGATAAACCTTTTCATTCTTCAAGCGTCGCATCGAGCCTCCATCACTTGCCAAGCTTCATAGAGCAAGAGGTCTGTCTTGCTGTTGTTTGGGTTTTCATTGGATATGTTACACCGGTTCTTCGGGTTCATGCAGGAACGGGCAAGAAGAGATAAAGTTCTCGAAACTCATTCACCTGCATACAAGTAGTATCAGGTCATTTTAACCTCCTTCCTCAACCTTCCATCTCCTGCATGGAAATTTCTGAAACGGAAATGTTAAGGTAGTAATCTCTTCCATTTTTCGTTTAAATGCCTGCATACGACTGTTCCATCACATGAATGCCAATTTCATTTCTTGTTATTTGGGGTGTTACAAGTTACAACTACTTTGCAAAAAGTCGTGACAGATAACTACCAACTTTCTAGAAGGATTCGAGAATTTCCCTAAAGAATTTCTTTTGCTGCACTGTTGCTGCAGGAGATATGCACGGCAAATGAGGGAAGGATCCGAGATGATTTCATTTTAATGCCAATGCCAACATTTATTTCATTTTCCAGGAAATTGTATCTGTCATTTTTGCATTAACAAAATTGCAACACGAGGTTTAATGTTGTCTTTAGGGGTATTGTGTCATTTAAGAATTTCAAATAGTATCACAAGTGTGAATGATTGATGGACAGCCAGGTTTCATATGGTATCATCGAGATAATTCGAATCACTTCAACATTCTCTTCCGAATAAACGGGAAATAGGGGAAGAAGGTACATCGACTGGATTTATTTCCGCGGAGATATTTCTCCGAATTTCTAATATATGGTATGATATCGTTGGCACTTGCCACTCTACGGTCTCACTCCGGGCCTCCGATGCACATGATACTGTATCCTCAATCAACCAACATCTTTCATTGTAACATCAACGCACTCTTCGATCCCATACACCCTCTTCCAACCTCCACCCCTTCTGTCTTGCTGAACATTGGAGCAAAGTCGGACGATAGACTCAATCTGTTCCTTCCAAGCACTCCGAGACACACACCCTGCTAATAGATAGGTATAATTTTTCCACCATAAATCCCACCCACTCCTTGATACCATGGCTGCACCATCCCCGACATATTATACGAATACCCCGTGTTGGAATACATAGGACACGTACATCGTACTGTATATGGATATGGTAACGGGGGACTGGTATACGGAATCGAAGCGCCCGATGATAAATAATGGGAGGGGTAATATGTTGTCTGAGGTTGTGCTGGAGCCTGAAGTTGAGTTTGAGCTTGGGGTTGAACTTGTGCTTGTGCTTGCGCTTGGTAAGAATACACCTGATGATACCCTATGCACTGATTCCCGAGATACTGCGGATACATCATCACAGCCTGCGTATAATAACCACCATAATTATCATAGCCAGGATATCCGTATCCATGATGTGGTTCATATGGTGAAGGATATGAAGATAAGTTCGATATCTGCGTATTTGAAATAGAATTTCCAAGTCCGGGAGGGAGCGGAGTTTGAAGAGGAAGAACAGTAGGAAGATTTTGTGAGTGTGAGTGTGCGTGAGTGATAGATCGGTATGAGGGAGGGGGGTCGGCGATAGAGGTTGAATAGGATGGGGGGAGGCTTGGGAGGCTTGGGAGGCTTGGGAGGGACATATTTTTTTGTGATTTGGTGGGTGTTTAGTGGGGGTTTCGTGAGTTGGAGAGGAGCTGTGCGGATATTAACTAGTATGTATGATTATTTCAATGTAAGGCAATGTAAATTTGATATCTTCCGGTGGTATATTTCTATAATATCCTTGTGCAACAAGAAGGGACTTGAAAGTAGTAGATGTGATAAAGGGTTATGATGTAAGCTTAAAGTCTTAGAAACATTTGATCCATCTATGAATCAACAACGAGGCAGTGCTCTTTCCCTTTGTATAATGTTTCATGTCCTACATATGAAGCTTCCACGCCTTATACATGGGATGAGATGGACATATATTTCGTAATATCCATTCACCACCAGTGGCACCCGCGTGTCGTCATCGGATGAATTAACCAGGTCAGGATCCCAAGCAGCTCATGGTGGTGAATAGGAAATGGTGAGCTGTGAATGGCAGATAACACACGCGGAGACCAACTTAAACCCTCCATACATATCATCTTCTCAACATCAACTCCTAAACATATAATATTACCAGCATCCTCTCCATCCAGCATCTGCAGATGATATCGATCTAGACTCCAGAGACCCAACCGAAACAAGCTAGTCTCCAATCTCCAGTCTACGACTACATATCGTTGAAGATTGTCATTCATGATTTTCTCAACTGGAGTAACTCACCGGGAGCGACATCTCTTGCTTTTTTCACATCACATCACATTACATCACAATTCTATCAATTAATTGATATTAATCAACAAATAAATGCCACTTCTTCCCCAGAAACTTTCCTCTCCTATCTCATCCTCACATCCATGGATACCCCAAATCATCGAAACCTTAGAAACTCCCTCACACTCCACCGAAAAGAGAAGCGACAGAGAGCTCACCGGGTGTTATAGTTTATTTTACATTGATGCAAATATTGAATTTCCACTCCCGGTGAGCTCCCGGTGAGCTTATATATAACTCATGGTACTCATTATAGTATAACCCTACACACCATTACATTAATACCCCAAAGAATGATTCTCTTCCCGATCCTTTACACATCTCATCTCATCTCATCTCAACTCGCCCGCGAAAATAAAGTCATAAAAAAGAAGAATCAACCGCACACAAACCATATACTAGGTTCGTCCTACCAAATTCCCTCCCTCGCCTCCACTTTAAACCCACTACAACCCGCCCCTCTCAGCCCTTCCACCATTTCCACCCCACTCCTACTACCTACTAGCCAAGCCCCTCCAAGTCCCTCAAACTCCCCAAGACTTCCCCCCTCTCCGCCTCAAAAAATACCCTTCTACCACCCCCCCCCTAAACGAAGCAAGAGAGCCAAAGAACAAAAATAAAAACAATATTTGAAGTGTCGGGTATCCGAACGAGCCCCACTAGATCGAAGTCGACACGCGGGCGATCCTGGATGTTTCGGATTGAAGCCTTCACCTAGGGACACAAAATACTTGCTCCCCCCTTTCTAACATTCGAGCGCAGCGAGCTATGGGGGTTTGGGGGCTTGCCCCCATACAAACCAAATCCCACGTCTGTGTAGAACAAAAATGCAAAAATTGATTGACATTACAATGTGGATGAGCCACGCCGGACTCGAACCGACAATCTTTTGATGGAGATTACTATAATATTTCATATAGAAGTCGAAGTCAAACGCGTTACCATTGCGCCAGCAGCCCGATTACATAACATGATTGGATTTATTAGTTTTAGAAATATGAACTGGATGTGTAAAATTTGAGAAGTGGCTGAGGTTGAGTGAAGGAAGGGAAACAGAGGGAGGAAGAGATGAGAAGGGAGATGAATTGGATATAGTGGCTAGTCGAGGCAAATGAAGAAGGCTTTGATCTCATAGTAGCGCATTCAATTTCGACCTTTGGTTAGAAATAATAATTCTGTTCATAAAAAGGTTGTGTTCGATTTCGCGTGAAGATTCTAGGGCGTAAGGTGGTAGAGAAAGAAAGTTATATATATAATGATTAGATGACAGAATAGAATTCAAATAGACGGCTCACAGTGGTAAAGAATCAATGCTCCTCTAGTTTCATTCTCATGCAAACATAACACATATCCCACCCCAACTACCTAACACTTCCCCTCATCCCCAAAATCTCTCCCTCTGCTATGTTATATGTATCTACCTCTTCATAGCATCCAACATCTCACCCCTAACCTTCCTCTCCTTAGCCCCCTCACTCAAACTACTCAAACTCCTCAAGTCACCCACCACATCCTTCGCCTTTCCAAAATAAACCTCTTGTAACAAATTCCTCATCTTCAACTCCATATCCTCAACAAGTCTTCCAATATTAGCTATATGTTCGGCATCATCTAGAATTGGTAGATCGGCTTCGATTTGTCGTGTCATGTTTCCGCTGAGATCCATCTCGCCGAGTTCGTTGCCGTTGGTGGAGAGAGAGAGTATGACGGTAGATGTGAGTTTATAATGGGCACTACGAGCGCGGTCAACGGCTTCGAATACGTGAATGCTGTCCCAAGAGCCGGAGGAGCTGGACGATGAGGGTGCCACTATTTGCTCCACGTTAGCTTCCATTAATAAACTACCCATCTCTCAATATGCCAAATATACACCCACAAGAACAAATCTCACCTTTCTTCAAAAGCACCACACCCGCAAACCCATCATCCAAGTTCCAAAAATAAACACTACTAACACCCCCCTCATAATACAACTCCCTATAAACATCAAAAGCCTCATTTGCTCTAATCTCCATTTTTCTGACTCTCTCACTAGGCACAGCACCTTCACCCGCCCCATCATTATTTCCCTGATCATCAATACCACCCGGCGTCGTACCACCTACAGGTGTCTCAAATTCACCGCTCCATGGCGAACGATAGCTATCACCATCACGATTATAATCACAGAGGAGGTAATCGCGACCGGTTTTGCGGCAGCGGGAAATAGTAAGAGGTTGATCGACAGAGCTGAGGAGGTCTTCAGTTAGGGAGGGGACGAGATCAATGAGGGAGTTTAGGTGGGTGGTAGTGTGTTTGGGGTTGAGACGGCGGAGGAGATCCCTATGGAGGTAAAAAGGTTAGTGAGTTTCGTAGACGATTTTTTATTCGTAGATATAGTATTTTATTTCATGGGAAAAGAACGAAAAACATACAGCGCGCTATCAAATTGATCAACCTCTGCCATTTTGAAGGTGGTTGTATGAAGTATGAAGTATGGAGCTTGCGTTGTCAATGTTGGAGGGGTTGACGTTCGAGGTACGCTTTAGCGAAAAGCCAGGGTGTGATTAACGACAGCGACCCCTCGTCTTATCATCCTCCACGCATTGAAAAGGGAACTGGAAATTTTTTGAGATGTTGAGCTGAAGAAAAAGAGAAAATTTCACTATAAGTGTTTAGGATCAAGATTGGGCGTTGAATTGTAGCATTATTTATACGTTATTTTTGGCGTAAATACAACATTGAGCCAAGAAGACTCAAGCAAAGGAAGAACAGCTATATGCAACCACTTCATTCGCCATCCTCAAGTTTGGATCGAGTCCCCCATCAGAGTCCCATCCAATACGCCAGAGTTTACCGACCAACCCCGTGAAAAGTGCTCCAGCCAATGTAACAACTCCATTGTAATGAATCATCGCCCCTATTTATTGTACAATGCGAATGCAATGCAAACCCAGGAATCCATCTTACAAATCCAGTTCCGAACCAGAATCTTCAGCATAATCAGTCGCGTTCCTCTTAGCTCTTCTATCGCGTCTCCAAGGACTACCAATATCTTCATCCGGACCTGGTAGACTTGGGTGATCCTTTTCGTATTGTACTCTGAAATCCCAAGCATCTTTATCCCATTTCGCCGACTTTGCATTATAATCTGTAACCGACTCTTGGTAAGCTTTCTTTCGTTCGAGGGCCCTATCGGTATAAGGTTTCTTTACGTCCTCTGGGGCGTCATTCCACATTCTTGTGATCATTTTCTTGACTTCGTTGGTAATCGGTTTACCTTTCCCTGGCCTTCTTCCCTCCTCGCATTTTCTTTTAGCTTCCTCCCATGTGTCCTTACTGTACATTTGATAGGCATTAGAGTAGTTCTTTGCAGGCTTCCAAGGGCGCTCGCCAAGCTTGGCGTATATCGCGTTCCATATCTCGATATCGTATGCCTCGAGACGCGCCTGTTTTGGATCCTTTGGAACTTCTATTGCCTCAGCCTTTCTCTTCGATGCCGATTCTTTGGGCGGAATAAGACGTTCCGGAATTTCTATGGGTCCAATTATGGCTTCCAATACCTCTGAGGCTGCCCTAAGACCCGAAATGTAAGCTCCATGAACGGTGGCTGGATGAGTACCACAGGTATGCTCTCCGCCAAAGAAGAGGTTACCAATAGGCTTGGCCATAACCCCATAATCGTCACTTTGGAAATTTGGTCCAGTGTAAGAGTAGCTGCCACGAGAGAATTGGTCTTGACCCCAACGAGTCACAATCGACTCTGTTGGCATAGGAATGTGATCACCGAAAACGCCTCGTAGAACACTTGTAGCCTCAGCCACCAATTCATCATTTGAGGCCTTCTCAGTGTAAAATGCAGCATCACCAGCCATGAGAGCTAGTAAAGTTGGCACACCTGAGGTTTTTGTGCAGTTGAACCACTGAAAGAATCTACCTCTGTGTTCGAAATATTCTCCTTGGTCTAGACTGAGTTTGTTGGACGGGTTACGGAGAGTTCCAAAGATATCTCGACCTTGATCCCAGAAAGGCTCTTTGTAAACCAAGATGACTTTGTTGAGGATTCCATAACCAATTCGCTGAATTGCCCCAGTCTTCCATGAAGGCAGCTCTGGTTCAAATTGTATTTTGTTTTGCTTCAAAACACCCAGCGGAATAGTGGAAACGATATAATTCGCCTCGATTGTCTCGCCGTTCTCGCAGTCAATCCAAGATGAAGCAATAGTAGAATGAGGATCGTAGACAATGCGTTTCACCGCACTTTTCTTCCTCACATCCAGTAGCCGTGGGAAATTCAACAGACCTCGTGGAACTTGTTGGTAGCCTCCTGTGACCATTGTGTGCTTGCCTTCCCATTCATTACCAGCATCCAAATCCCAACCACCCAAGCTTAATTTATTGCAAGTAATCGCATTACTATACTCGAGGTTTGCGACGTGCCAATTAATGAGCCTGAGATCAAGCGGTGTGAAATCAATCATTTTCATATATTGTCGAATGGCATCATCAAATACTGATCCTAGTGTAGCATTCTCTTTACTCGTTGATCGTTCGAGATCTAGGTCGAACTCGATTCCGACACCATCCCTAAGCTTCCACCCAATCTCGCGGGCTTTGTAAGCGGCAGTATGCACAGCTGGGATCCCGGGCTCCAGATGGGCTCTGCCAGTCAGTCTGTCCGATGCGACAGGTACCATTTGCTCGGCAGCAGATAATTTCTCACTTGCAGCAGACTGCGTGGCAACACTGGCCCTGTTCTCAACCTCGCTAATTGTTCTCGATCCATCCCCATTACCGTCGCGGCCTGCATCTAGATGGTCTCTATCACCATCGATGAGAGGCGGTGGTGGAATCTTGAATTTATATTCGCCAACACGGTCGAGGATATAATTGAAAAGCTTCTCGGCATGTTGATCGCGTTCGAGGTCAACTGGGCGACCGTCGTCATAGAGTGTAGTATCCGGCTTCAACGGATGATAAGGCAAAGCCAGTTGTCCTCTTACAATAATGTTCAATGGATTGCCACGATCAAATCCAGTAATAATCATACCGCCCATTTCTGCAGTATGTCGACTGCCAGGAAACAGTGTTGGATATTCTGGCCGCGTTGCGTACTGTCGAGAATATACTCTTCCACCAACTCGGTCTCTGCCTTCAACTATGACTACGTTGGGTAATTCCTCGTCCATTTCATGAAATCGATCTTCGAATTGGGCAAAGAGACTCTCCAATTGTCTAGCGCAGCCTAAACCAGACATACCAGCACCTATGACGGCGATGGTTCGTCTCTTTCGTCCTGCGCTTTCCATTTCTCGTTTATCTATTTTGGACTCTGGGTTCTCGAGACAACCGTAGTTGATATAACCGCGTCGAGCCAACCACTCGTGGCAAATTCTAGCAGCCTCAAACCAACGGGTATCTCTTGCACATCCAATGGCCTCATCTCTCATTACATGTATCGAGGGATTGCGGGTCCATAACCGGAGGATCCCATTTCTGATGTTGAGATACGTCGTGACTTGTTGATGACTTATATGCCTACGTAACATATGATACTCCTCTGGGTGTAGAGTGTATGGACTGAGCCGTGACGATTCCGCTGCTGCGATACATTGTCTAGCATATTCTGCTGGATGAACATCTGGAGGTATCGATTCTTTCGGGCGTACATTATATTTCTGTCTATTATCATCCAATGATGATGTCTTTGTAACCTCTCCGGGGCTTTTATCGACATTTTCTGGAGAATTAGGGTGGCTTGACAATGAGGACAGTGATGAGGAACCGTCGTCTTGATCTGTAGTCATTGAGGAGGCTAGAGAGTCTCGAGCGCTTTCGGGCTTTAGGTGTACATTGCCATCCGACGCGTTTTTGGTTTGGCGTACAACTCTATAAAGAAAGGTCAATATAAATATTGACGGCCTATTGGAAAACTTCACAAGACAAAAAGAGATGATCGATCAGTACATACTTTTTATTGCCGTTCGTACTGGGTTTAGGATCTTTTATGACCCCTGCACGGGATTTGATATCAGATTGGAAATGACCAGCAGAGGAATCAACGATGATAGTATGCTCAAAGTTTTCAAAAGTGGGTTGTGACTCAATGGAGTCGATTGTTGCATCGAAGCCAGGAGTAGATATAGTACCCGGGGTGGATGAGTCTCCTGCGTTCTCCGTAGACTCAAATATGGCAAGATGGGAATCTAATTCTTGAAATCCCATCAATGTATCATGACCTAAGTCATCTTGTTGACTTATATGGGCATCCATCTCTGTTGCCATGTCGAGAGGTCTAATACCTGTGACTTCTTCTTTGGAATGCTTCGATATAAGAGTATGTTCGGAGGGGTCAGAGTTGCGAGAAGACGAAGTGCCCATTGACAGATTTAGCCATGAGCCGAAATAACCCCTTGTTGTTGTCCAATTCGATACGATGTGCTCTCATATGTCTGCTCTGATAATGTTAGGACCTTCATATAAATAAGATACAGAGATATACGTCTTACACGTGGATTAGTCTCACCTCTGTCATTCAACATATTGCGATGGATGTCGCACACCGCACCGAGTCTCAGATATGTAATTCTCCGTCTATCGTCGGTATCCGCAGGCGAAACTTTCAAAGGGGTTTTCGGGACTCGAGGTAAGCTGTTGATCGTTGTGTCGTACGATATAGATATATGAATGTCTGATGGTATCTCGGGCGGGCAAAAGATGCGGATAGCGATCACGTGTAGTGTTTATTTAGTTTTAGAACGAAGTTGACAAGGAACTATAAAAATGCAATAACTCCGAATTGATTGTAGCAGTGCATTCCAGACGTTCAGGAGAGGAAGGTAAAGACAATGCATTGCATTTAGTTTCATTGTTGGTGAATATTTTCATTTAAAATTACTATTATTGAAGGAAGGAGCACTCTGCCCCTTTATCTTTTATTCATGATAATTCTTATTGTTCTTCATGAGGTTACGTCCGGCACACTACTCCTGCCCAGCGAGTCCTTCTCTATAGCCACATCCATTATTCGGTTTCCACTTATGATTGAGGTTGTGCAAATAATGATCTGCTTCCGTGCTGTATATCTGTTAGTCCAAGTTGGAGTGTTTGAATAATAATAACGATATGCATACCTTCTTCTTGCTTCGCGATAAATCTCAAAGCTGCAATTTCGGTAAATGTTATTCCACCTAGGAACACAACAAAAACAGTCTTCTTCTCACCACTGCCCGTGAGAAGGGCTCTCGCTTTAACAGCTTTATCTTCCCCTGTTTGTACTTCATCAAAGGTCTGGCCTCGCACATACTTCAATGGCTCATCAAATCCTCGCCAGCCTTGAGAGGCGCCACCAGTAGTCACACTCGCAGTATTACTCGCATTTCCTCCTTTGGTGATCGAAGTTAAATATTGCTTTTGTAATATGCATTGGACAAGCCGTATCGAGAGCGGCGCGTAGCCACTATAAACATAAGCGATGTCGTTTGGATCGTGCTCGTTGACTTCGTCAACAATTAGACGAAGTTGCTTTCGCAGATAAGCATAATTGGTGTTGGTGCCATTTTGCGTTCCAGCCCCGGCCAAAGGAATCATTGATACCATTGGCGATGATTTTGAAAGGAGCAATTGTAATTTCTCCAGAGCATTCAAGGTAAGCAGATGCTGATACCCATACGCATGCAAAATCATTTTTTTGAATGTATCCAGTTCACGAGGTTTGATGCCGCCAGAGATGCATGATTCCAGGCACAAAAGCCGCAGAACTTCTGGAAGAGGTGCGTCTCGAGCAATGAGCTCTTCGATGGCGTCGTGCTGCGAAGAAGGATCAGCACCCGCAACTAGATTCTGTTGAACTTCTAGCAATCGGCTGAATTGTTCCGTGCGAGTGTGTTTCATTATCTCTTCTGCCAAACCAGTATGTATTTTCAAACTCTGTTGTTCAGCCTGGTACCCCGGAAGTTTGTTCACGAAGTCTCTCAATTCTGCAGTACTTTTTGTTCCATGTCTGCTTTCATAATCATCTTTAAGACGTCGTGCGACCTTGTTCAGTAGAGGTCCAACGATGGCGAAATTGGTATCCCTCAATTGAGCATAAAGTTTATCGGACGAGTCTAATATTATTTTTCGCTTTTTGGCCTGAACAGGTGCTGCTCCGACTGTTTTCGAGGACCCTTGAGCAGCTTGAGGAGCTGACCCCACAATAGACGAATCCACATCGGCTTGATTATGCTGAATGCCAACCGCTTCGTCAATTAACCCTTCATATGTCAATTGCGTAAGTAAGGGGGTCGCGTAATCAATTTCGCGATCGATAATGATGAGGCTTTCGATCGTGTTACTTGGAGTGAGCCCAAGCTTGTTGCTTTCATTGGTATCTTCGCCAGCGATCAACTCTTGTCGCATTCGTAAAAGGAGATCTGCAAGTCTTTTCGCATTATCACCCTGCCCGGTCATTCGGGGAAATAGGCCATGTTTTTGTTGTATGAGCATTAAAGCACGTGCGAGGAGAAAAGTCGGTGTCGGATCTTTTCGTAAATACAAATCTTCGAACGATTCGTCCAATTCTAATGACAAGAGGTCCTTTTCGAGTGGAAGAAAGTAGAGAGGAAATTCGGCAATACTGGTATCACCCAGCACTCCGGCTTCTTCAAGAATCTTTTCTGATACCAATGTTCTCCGTGGAACCCAAAATATAGAGAATTCATGTCCTGTCTGGCTCTCTCGCTGCATGCGCTTGATATGGTCTGGGACTGTCAGCACGTTCTGATAGCATCAAACACAAGGTAAAGGTTGGGGATACGCTTATGATCGTGATGTTTAAATATATAGAAATTATTTATGTAGGGATCAAGACTGACCAAACAGAGTGGGAGAAATATATCTTTAAGGTCTAACTTTTGAGATCCCATAAGAGTATGAGGAAATGAAGAAAGTGAGGGAAAAATGGCCAACACTTACCAGCTATTGATTGAGCATGCTTCGCACTCTCTCCCCTAGCAATGAACACGACATTGTGCTGGCTAACATCTGCGTTACCATTCTCTAGGAAGAAAACCTTATCGACACCATAATCTTGAAGAGTCGAAAACTTGACGATTATGCCAAGTGGACCAGCCAAACTCTTCTCAAGAACCAAATTCTTCTTTCCGCGAATCTGCGGGCAGTAACGTGTCAGCTGCGGCCTTGAGCAGCTTGGAAGACGGTGAGGCCTTACTTACACCCTCTAGTAAATATAATAAATCCTTCCTCGCTTTATCTTTGATCTGATCTGTATCAAACCCAGCATGAGGAGCCATAATGAGCTCTACATGCGGGCTGAATGAAGATCACAAGTTTGATGGAAGAGGATGAGGGGGGGTAAATGTCAGAACAAGCTGTGGAATTCCAAGGTTCACTTCAGTGGAACTGACTGTGGAAGCTTCAATAACTTGGAACTTGGAAGTGTTTTAATTCCGAGCTCATCGGACCTTTTTTCCAGATTTCACCGATCAAGTACCTAGTAAGGTTAAAATGATGGAACTCCCCGCACAAATGGTTAGGTAAGCATAAGCGAAGATTCTATCCATGCCACTCACTTACCTACCGGTAGGTACTCAGCGTGTCAGCCTCGTGTGGTGCATAAACCAAAAAAAAAACATTGAGCCTGGCCCCAATGACTCAGAATCTAGGAAACTGAATTACCCCAATCTTATCAAAACTCCATATCGATCGATATGAGAAAGTGAATGAAGGTCTTTCAAACTCAATTACTTAGATCTGCGAGATCGCCACGACTTTCACGTCTTCCACGACTTTTACGAATTCCTAACACTCGTTCGGCTTGGGCCCCCGCAACCCCCCCTCTCTCAAAAGCAGAAAGAAAACAATACTACGAAGAATTGAACATGGCTAAAGGACCAAAGTTTGAGTTGAAGACTCCCAAGGGGACGAAAGATTGTAGGGAACCCCCACATATCTCTATCAAATTGCTATTCACACAACTCCAACTCTATTCATGACCAACCATCATGAACATGTGACGTGATACTTATATTTCAATAGGGCAAGGGAAGGATATGGTCATTCGGGACAAGATCTTCTCTACTATCACTGAAGCCTTCAAGCGCCACGGAGCAGTCACTATTGATACCCCGGTTTTTGAGTTAAAGGACATTCTTGCTGGAAAATATGGCGAAGACAGCAAACTCATCTACGATCTGGCAGACCAAGGCGGGGAGATTTGCTCACTCAGATATGATCTAACGGTGCCATTCGCAAGATGGTTGGCCATGAATGGAAGTGTTCAAAGCATCAAGAGATATCACATCGCAAAGGTCTACAGACGAGATCAGCCAGCAATGACCAAAGGGCGCATGAGAGAATTCTACCAATGCGATTTCGATATTGCAGGCGTTTACGATCCTATGTTACCCGATGCCGAAATCATCAGGGTCGCAACGGAAGTTTTTGAAGGTCTCGGCTGGAAGGGGCGATATACCATCAAGCTCAACCACCGAAAAATATTGGACGGGATCTTCGAAGTTTGTGGCGTTCCAGAGGACAAAATTCGCACAATCTCCTCAGCGGTAGATAAGCTCGATAAACTCCCATGGGAAGATGTGCGCAAGGAGATGACAGAAGAAAAGGGTTTGGCGGAAGAAGTTGCAGACAGAATTGGAGAATACGTCGTACAAAAAGGCCAGAAAGACCTCCTCAGCAAATTACAAGCTGATGAGAAACTGATGGCTAATGCTTCAATGAAAGCCGGTTTGGAAGATATGGATCTTTTATTTGGTTACCTTGAGGCTTTCAAATGCTTAGATAACGTTTCATTCGATTTG
Organism: Myriosclerotinia duriaeana; assembly: GCA_002162615.1. Classification (NCBI taxonomy): domain Eukaryota; kingdom Fungi; phylum Ascomycota; class Leotiomycetes; order Helotiales; family Sclerotiniaceae; genus Myriosclerotinia; species Myriosclerotinia duriaeana. Next base: position 946,062 of record NGKI01000008.1, read on the forward strand.
AGTTTAGCACGGGGGCTCGATTACTATACAGGCATCATCTATGAAGTCGTTACGGAAGGGTCTGCGCCTCTTGTTAGCACATCTGCAGCCACTGCCGCCCCGCCAAAATCTTCCAAGAAGCCCAAGAAAGTAGCCGATGCCGATGAGGATCGCTCATCAGATCCCAGTGTGGGTGTTGGAAGTGTCGCAGCTGGTGGACGTTACGATAACCTTGTCGGTATGTTTGCTGGAAAAGGAAAACAAATTCCTTGCGTCGGTATTTCGTTTGGTGTTGATAGAATTTTCTCAATCACGAAGGCTAGAATGGAGGAAGAGCAGACAGCAGAGCAAGTACGCAACAATGATGTAGATTGCTTCGTCATGGCATTTGGAGGAAAGGGCTTCACGGGTCTCCTGAAGGAACGAATGTCTATTTGCTCAACTCTTTGGGAGGCTGGTATTAAGGTCAGTAAAAGATTTTGCTCACCAAGGGTCTTCATGTACTAACAAATATTCTAGGCGGAGTTCCTATATAAAGTCAAACCAAAGTTGCCAAACCAGTTTAAGGCTGCTGAGGTAAATGGTGTACCTTTTAGCGTCATTCTAGGCGAGGATGAAATTGCTCAAGGCAAGGTTAAGATCAAGGAGAATGGTCTAAGAGATGGCCACCCGGAGAAAGACGGTGTTATGGTCAACCTTGACGCTTTGGTCTCCGAGGTCAAGCAACGTCTGAAGAGAAAGGCGGATATCGATAACATGACGCGAAAAGCCGATGGTCTGAGAGTTGTAGGAGGCATTAAAGACGATAAAGCTAAAGAAGCAACCCCTGCGGAAGAATCCATCACTGAAGCTCCGGCAACGAATACCTCAGAGTCTGCACCACCTACAGAAAGTGCCGAGCCTATTCCAGAGACTGAGAAGCCTGCAGAGGAAAGTCCATTATCTCAAGAAGCTATAGGAGCTGTACCTGCTTCTTAAATAAGAAATGAAATGATTTTAAGCAATTCACATATACATATCTGCAAAGAAATGACATAGAGTGTACCAGACACCACGCAATAAATGATCTACTTATAGAATCATGGTTCTATCTAATACACCTGATAACCATTCTTTGTTTGTGATTGAGATACGAAGTATAATTATAAGACTTGAACACACTTGCGTTCAGTGATGAATGGCACTATGAGATATGGGATGGCTTTTAGATATATCTTGAAACGGCGTGAGTGTTTGATGAGCGGGGGTATGTGGATGGAGAGAATAGCTAGCAGATTAGATAAGTAAGCTGGAACAACGACCTAGTATTGGATGAAAGTATATCAGACGGTTCAGACCAAACCTTATACTAGTCATATTTCCCATGATGTCTTTTCTAAGTGAAGTCTGTGCCAACCAAGGGGGTCCAATGTCCATCCACAAGGAGTCAAGGACCACACAACTTGGCAAAAAAAGAATCTGTGCATGAAACAATTTTCAACCACACTTCATTTCATTTTTTATTCGTTTCATTCATCAAATAATGTGAAGGATCGTCGAAAACTATGTTTGGATGGACCTGTCCTTCAGGTTTCTTCCTTGAATATCTTATCACACGTGGGAAAACCCCCCCCTTTCCAATATGCCATATCCATATACTTATGATCTGACAAGTGGAAGCCTGTAAGTAGTGAAGTCTTGAGTGTGAAGATAGAAATTATTCATTTTCTAATATAATGACTACTCACTAAGATAATCCAAAGCTACTTATCACTTTATTATATTTCTTTTACTTCCTTTCTCTAGAGTTCCCTCTCTTTCATTTTAATTTTCATTTGTATAATATTATATAGTCCCATTATTTGCAGATTGATTTTCTTTTGATTGTTGCATTAATTCTCGTCCAATTGTTCTTCATGCAAACAAACTTTCAACACACTCTTTACAGACCTCGATGTCAAGAAACTACCCAAGGTGGCGACCACATCAGTTGAAATTCTTTCGACTACCTTTATAATTTATATTGCCATATAACCATATTACCTACTATCCAAATCTCTGGATTGGCTTCGAGCGTAGCAATCTGCAATATCCCAGTGGTTAACGACTTTCTGGGTTATGATACGGAAGCTTGCATTACGGGTACCAAGAGCTTTCCGTCCGAAATCGATATCGTCTCTACAAACGGAGTCGAGAGTTTCAATAGGTCTATCGTCATAGTAACCATAATACGGCGCAAGGGACTTTTCAAGAAAGCATGTACGAGATGATCCACCTTAAATTACGACCAGTGGAAGGAAATTCAACATCCTCGACATCCTCGACATCCTCAACAACATCAATATCTCCACTAAAGAAATCAAGGCCAACATCAATAAACTCTATCTGGGATAGACTCATATTTTCTTACACTATGGAAGACTGGAAGATCATTATGGACGAAATCAAGGAGCTGTATTTGACGCGACAATATAAACAGTGCACTGCACGATGCATAGAAATTCTCGATAGCATCACGGATCATGTACGTCAAGTTGGTTTGCATGTAATATCCACGCTAACGTAACGTCCAGTATCGAGTTCATCCTCTCTATTCACTCTTCCTGTACTTTTATTGTGCCACTTGTTTAGAGATAACGGCAACGAACCTTCACAACAACTCTCCTCAAAAGTTCTCCCTTCTCCGCGACTCTTTATCATACTTTCGGAAAGCAGAAGAATGTATCACATACGCAGACATTCCTATCGAGAGCAACGGCTTGTCACCGGGCAATCGGTCGTCTTCCATATCATCTTCATCAAGTGCTCGTTCTTCAGTAGATTCCGTATTTTCTTCAACGTCATTCCCTTCTACCGTCGATGAGCTCTCACCCGTCTTCTCATCTTGCTCTTTCGAGGATGACAATGATAAAACCCCTCCACGTAGACGCACACTTTCCGAATTATCGGTCGCATCGACACAATCGACACAATCGACAGACACCGCTACTATCATAGGCAAACCTGCACCACTGCGTATAAAAAAGAAAGTCTCTTTCTCTCCAGCACTACCCACATTGATATCCGCACAAGATCTCGAGGACAACACAACCAATATCGAAGCTATTCCCCGCGCCATTCAATCTCCAGTCACACCTCTTCGGCCTATCATTTCCTCCAAATATCAATCACCCTCCCCGACGCACTCGCCGCTCAACACGCACCTCACAAGCTATAATCTCAATCTCTCGTCACTAACCACTCAACTTACCTATCACATCACACATGTAAACGATCTCATCGACACCTTACAAAATATACGCAAATCTCGACGCAGCAATCAGTCTTCATATGCCCCTTTTCTATTCGATTCTTCTGGAGATTTGAATGATGAGGATAATGAGGAAGTTGCCAGGAAAGACATTCGAGAAAGAATCGAGAAATTGAAGAGCGCGGGTTGGGAAAGGAAGAGGTGGGATGGAAGTAGATATAAGGCTTTGAGGGAGAAAGTCGAGAATGAGTTGGATGGATGGATATGATTTTCTGACTTTTGGCTTTGGCTTCACTTCGCTTCTTTATGATGTATTATTTGGAAATGATGAGATATGAGCGACATATGGTATGATTAGATGGCTGATGTTATACTGTTGTTGATAGAGCCATCTGTCTGCATGGGGTTTGGGATATCTTACAGCTATTGACTTGTGAGCGGTAGGATATCGATGGTGGGATTAGAACTGTATTTATAGTAAACGAATTCCCGTATACCCAACGAGACTTTTATTTTCTAGCCAATGGCAATAATTGATGGCAGTTCATCATTTCATTAGGTTCTGCTTTGAATCGCCCCAAGCCCCTTTATAGAAGATCTACTAGCGATGCACAGGTACTAAGATCTCATTCACTCCATGTAAACAAACAAACAAACAAACACATGCCCCATTCTAGTGAATGTAAGCTGGCTCGCATACAGGACTCCCGCTTCTAGGCACATTAATAAGTGCTCGTGCGTGATACCGTCATCCCAAGTGAACTAACTGATGCGGGGGGCAACTTCTTTCCAGGGGCTCGTATATTATACATAGAACCTCAGCCCTCTTCTTCGCGGGGACGCTACAATTAGGTACCTATTTAATAAAGCTAAGATTACAAGCTCACCTGGGCATCCCAAGAAATCCATCCCCATCCCGGCCCAACAATTCATTATACACATTCGAGTTGGGCAATGCACGCATCACAACCTAATTAATATACCTTTGCACATCTTGCCATAGGGGGTACGCTTTTGCGCGGAGGAGTAAGATTTGATTCCCGCTCCACGCAAAGGCGTCGAAGGTTTCATATTTGTGTGTGTGTGTGTGTGTTTTTGGTTGCCAGGGTGCCTTTTTGGTGGTCGCTTGTCGCTTTTGGGGGCAGTTTTTTGTTGTCGTTCGTTCGTCACTGGCATCTATAAACTCATCCCTTAGTCTGCCATACATGTCGTACCCTGCAGTATACTCTACACCTTACTCCATCACTCAGCGCATCTTATCAATCCATAACCTTCCCGGCTTTCCCAGTTTTCTCAACTTCCCCCCCCCCAAAAACCCTAAATTGCAATTACATAACAATGGAATTGCAACTTGGAAAACGCATACTCCTGTATCTCTTTCAACCCACCAACCCACCAACATACCAACCTACAACAACCTCCAACCCGAAGTATTTACACTCTGTATAAGCAAACACCATCCCATCCTTCCCCATCCCATCACATACAAGAATACAAGATAATATGCATCAAGTCCATAATACCAAGTTCATTTCATTTCATTTCATCACTATCAATACCAACCCATCACTGCCATCGATGCAAAGCTATATCATCATACCCGAGATGAGAACCAAGAACCAAAAACTAAGAATTAGATCCAGAACGGCAGTTCCATGAACATTTCATCTGTATGAGAGAGAGAGAGAGATATATATATATATATGCTATATATCCAAATTTGTATCGACTGTCTCTATCATGGTATATCCCCTCTCACACATCATGACCCCCCCCCTACCATAATCATAATCATAACAAGAATCAAACAAGCATAGCAACAAAGTCCATCTATACATCAAACCATTTCAATCCAGACAGATCAAGATCAAGTAGTACCCCAAGTCATGTATAAAAAGAAAGAATCAAGTCGGATTAAAACTAAAGAGTAATAAACGAATGTGAAGTATCTGCGAAACAATAAAAAGACCCCTCATTCCGTCATCATGTCAACGAAACCAATCTCAACACTCTCCACCCATCAATCAACAAATGCCTCTCCTCAAGAACCACATTCGCCACCAACAATACTCCATCCACCCCACCTCACTTCACCTCTCACCCAACCCAACCCAACCTCCATCTCTAATGAACACTCAACCTAGCCCGATGCCAAACCCCCGCCCTCCGACTCCCCGTAGCCGGCGCCACCCC
>NGKI01000008.1:951482-967277 GCA_002162615.1 Myriosclerotinia duriaeana
CCCCGCCTCAATCCTCCTATACGTATACCCCAAAAACGCCCCCCTCTTCCTCAACTCCAGAATCTTCGGTGCGATTTCCTTATCCCGAAGCAACCGATCCCTCGGCCTCTTCCGTTCCTTTCTCCCAAACTTCCTAACAAACGTCTTGAGATATTCCTTCTCCTCATCCCTCATAGCAAACTGATCGATTTCCTTTTCGACCTTCTTGAGCCGGACGGAATCGTGAGGACGCTCGATGAAGCCCGTAGCTATGATTTGAATCTCGCGATTGAAGGGTTTGAGCGCATCGGCAATTTGTTGCACGGTTGGTGTGACTGTTGATGCGGATTCGGAGAAGTCGGATATCGGTTCTTCCTCGTCGAAATAATGCGTGTCATCCATAGACTTGATGTTTGGGATAAATGGAGGAGGCATGAGGTGAATACGATCCCATTGGATATCGCGGAACCATTTATGTGCCTTGATATCCTCGGCATCATTGGGATAAACATAACGACCGGCATAGTCTAGGTTCCTTCGAGATGACATGGAGCCAAGTGTAGTTTCTCTGGATTTGTAGCGTCTGCTGCATAGCCGATTGTCTTTTTCTTGAATGATACTTCGGATGAGATCTTGGCACCTTCTGCTGACAGAGGGTCTGGAGGGAAATTGGAATGTCGTCTTGTGATTTAGGATGTTCATCTTCGTTTGTTGTCTACCGCCTTCTTCGGCAAGGAAAGGGGTATGACCGTAAAGACACTATTGATGTATCAGTAACAATCTACTTACATCGTCAGACCAATCACTTACCTCGTAAAGAATAACAGCGACACTCCACCAATCACATCTAGCATCATACAATTCTCCTCTCACAACTTCGGGTGCCATGTATTGACTGGTACCAACAACCGAGCGTGCAAGCGTTCTATTACCAAAACGATTGCGCCAATTGAGAATACTCTCCGAATCCGATCCATTATCCGAATTCTTCTCATGGCGCTCTTTACCACCCATCATGACATGAGCCATTTTCATAGCCGCAGCGACACTTCTTCCTTCCTTCTTATCAAGAGAATCTCCCTCGACAGTGATACCAAGCTTATTGAGAAGCGAATACCTGTGATTATGAAAGTAAGCTTGATCATGGGACCAGTGTCCATCAAAAGCCAATCCAAAGTCAGAGATCTTTAGGTGGCCGGAAGCTGAAATCAAGAAGTTGTCTGGTTTGACATCACGATGGATCCAGCGAAGAGCATGGGCTTCTTCGATACACAAGATCATCTCGGCAATATACCATTTGGTGACAGACTCGGAGAGAACATTGTCGCGAATGAGTAGGCCGAGAAAATCCCCTCCAGGCATGTAATCCATTACGAGGTATAAGTTGTTAAGGTCTTGGAAGCTGGCAATCAAAGGAACAACCCTATTTGGAAAAGTTAATATGGTTGATGGAGTTGTTATTGCTCATTGCTCACCATCTAGATCCTTCAGCGGCGACAAGGAAGTCACGCTCAGCTCGCAAATGCCCTTCTTGACTATTCCGGAGCATGTCGGATTTCCTGATAACCTTCATGGCATAGATACTTTTGCTTGGTTCGGATCTATCAATCACCAGTCAGTCATTTCCGCTCAAAACAACAAGATGGCAATGACTTACTCGCCAGTTCCTGGTGTCCACTTCTCTCTAACAAGTCGAACAACACCAAAGCTGCCTTTTCCAAGGACCTTGACCACCTCATAGTTCGAAGGTTTAAGATCTCTACCTTTCAAAGCGTTGGTACTACGTACCTTCATGTTCCTCGTCTGTCTAAGAAGGTTGGTTTCTGCTGTTGCCAAGGCTTGACGTCTTTCGGCTTTGTCTGTTGGAGATGCTGCCACATCATGCAGAAGCTCATTCTCAAGTTTGAGGCGTCGAACAGATCGAGGTGTTAATGCTTTGGCAGTAACCTCGTTATAGTAGGTTTCGAAGAAAACCTTCGCAGAGGCAGCTTTCTCGACGGTGATTACAGCTGAAAGTTGTCAGTTCTAATATCTCAAGGAATAACATAAAGAACTTACTCGGAACTGGTTGTGGACATTCAATATTATCACTTTCTGTAATAGGTGTAAGAAGACCATCAGCAGAGCTACCCTCAGGTTGATTCATAACCTTTGGTGTAGTCTTCTTATTCTCAGACGAATGCTGAGAGATACCAGCCGATTTCTGAGAGAACTTAGACTCGAGAGAAGTTTTTTGTGTCGATTGTTTAGCATCAGGACCAGATGACTTTCCACTGTTGCTCGTTGACTCGGCACTGGATGGCGGGGTAGGAGCTTCCGGCATGAATTCCAAAACACCTTTGTCGACTGATATCAAACTGGGTCGACTCTTGAATTGTGTACGATGAACGATAGTGGGTGGAGGTTTAATCAAAGCCATAGATATCTTCTTGCCTAGAGCGACAGACTCGGGAGGTGGCGAAAATGGTGCATAATCAGGTTCGGCTACACTCGAGCCTAAGAGGTCCAAATCGATGATCAGAATTTAGGTGGTCTAGATTGGAGAAAGGCAGAGAAGAAGTGCACTCACTACTGTTGGTAAGGGTACGCAAAACCGACAGTATCTTTGATCCTTGGCGTCTAAACTTTGATGGCCTGTGAATGATATTTGTTGGTGAATCCGGAGGGGAGATTGAATCCAATGGAAGAATAGATTCGAGAAAGGCAGATTTCACCAATTGAGGTGGGCCGTTTTGGTCTGCTGCGTTAGGATCGAGTCCAGGCCCATTGCGTGTTCTCTTCATTGTCGATGATCCCTTCGAGAGTTAGACAATAAATATTAATATTAGAGTAAGAATGAAGCTGGCAAACAGCATGCAAATGATTGTCAAAGAATGATGATACTGATGAGAAGATACAGGAATGAGAAATAAGTAACGGTTTTGTTTGTGTTGGGCCATGGGCGTTCTTGCCGGTTGAAACACTCTCACAAAACACTCTTAGATGGAAAGAATCACTATCGATATATTGGGAAACAACCATATTGAATTTGCGTATAGTAGTCTTTGGATATTATGAGATAACCGATTAAAGCAAGTTCCCCTGTGTTAAAACCTAATTGAACTTTTGGAAATACGCCTGTAGTGCTATGCAAACCTCCTCATCCCATTTTGCGTAGTCTGCTTCCTGTTAAACAGAGAACTGCTCAGGTCGGAGACTTATGCAAAAACATTACGTTGTTGCTTGATTTTTCATGTAACCATCATGAAATCACAAGCAGCAAAGAGATACATGAAAAGAAAAAATTGTACAAAGGTTATGAAAAGGTTATGAAAAGCGAAGTGACCATCTGCCTCAAAGTATTGCAAAAACACAAAGTACAGTGAGAAGATCCGGAATTGCTTATATAAAGAGCAATGGCGTTTACTTGATCTCGAGGAGCTTGACATCGAAGGTCAAGGTAGAATTACCTGGGATACCAGGGACGCCCTTGCTACCGTATGCAAGATTTGCGGGAATTGTCAATCTTCTCTCTCCACCAACTGACATGCCAGCAACACCGATGTCCCAACCCTTGATGACCTCGCCGGCACCAAGCTTGAAGGAGAAAGGCTTGCCTTTCTTATTTGCTAAATTTTAAACATTAGAAGGTCCTAAATACTCGAGAGGATATAAACTTACAGTCAAAGACTTTGCCATCTGAGAACTTTCCAATATAACGCATGCCAACTCTGTTACCCTTCTTGGCGACTGGACCAGAACCGAGCTTCTTATCATCGATCTTTACTCCATCGACAGTTTTGACGCCCAATGCAGGCTTTTTGGCATCGACCTTTGGTGCAGCAGATCCGGTAGGTCCTTGCTCGAGATTCTTGGCGAATTGGACTTTCTTCTCGTCCTTTGGAGCCTCCTTCTTGGCCTCCTCAGCTTTAGCGGGTGCAGCCTCGCCATTGTTCTTCTTCAACTTCTTTTGTTGCTTCTTGCTAAGCTTTGGCTCCTCAGCAGCGATAATGGCATCAAGGGATGCAGCTTCCTCAATTTGATCGGCGGAGCGCTTGTTTTTGCCCTTCTTATCGACCTTGACAAGCTTTGGAATTTCCTCTTCCTCGGAGTCAACCTCGGTGATGCGCGCACCATCAAGCTCGTCGCTCTCATCAGAGTCAACCTCGAGCTCATCCTCATCTGGGGAAAGATCATAATCCTCGTCATTTTCTTCGTCAGAGTCGTAGACCTCGTGGTGGTGGTTGTGTCCGTTATCATCTGGGATCACGTAGTTACCAGTAAGGTAGACTCTGTGGGTACCAGTAACCTTGAAGAAGACAGTCTCGTCCTCACCAATGGTGATATCGAGAGGTTGTTGGCAATGCTATGTTATTTTCAGCACGATATCACTGTAAAGGCGGTTTTGAATACGTACGCTTCCTGGGTTAAGAGTGCAAAGAACGAATTCCTCCCATTCGAAAGCTTCATCTTCATCATCAGTCTCCTCTTCGCTCTCTTCTTCATCGACAGTAGCCTTAGCCTTTCCTTTCTTAGCAGCCTTCTTGACTGAAGCGTCCTCCATTTCTTCGTCGGAATCGTCTTTGGAGACGGAAGCGAGAAGCTCCTTAATAGCAGCTGCCTTCTTGGCTTTCTTGGACTTGGAAGGATCGCTTGGTCCACCGTTGGCTTCTTCGTCATCTTCGTCGTCATCTTCTTCACTGTCCTCATCTGATTCAGAGTCATTATCTGCCAACAAAGCACGTAATAAATCATCCGAACCTTCATCTTCATCTTCACTATCCTCCTCATCTTCAGCACCTGATTGACGAATGATCTTCAAGGTTGCGCGAGGATTGGGACTCATCTCGGGTTCATCGCCATCATCAGTTGGATCGATTGCTGCCATGGTAATGCGGAACTAAAGATTAAGATATTAACATCTACATCATCCAATTGGACATGTTTGGCAAACAGCGACATCCGAATGGAGAAATGGGATTAAACTTACGGTAGCTGGGAAGTCAGGGACAGCAGGAATGATCATATCTCCTGCTGGGACCATGAGGCCATACATAGCAACTATTGCGCAAGTCAGATAAATATTTTCATATTTTTGTAACAATACAAACAAGGCAGACGAGCAGATAAGACTTACCTGGAATAAGAGGCATTTTGTTAAGAAATCGAATTAATGATTCAATTGACTGGATGAGATTGTAGAAAGAGGGTGAGAGTGAGAGAGAGAGTGATAGAAAGAGTTACTGTTGGAAAAAGTACACAGTTGAAGAGATTTCAAGAAGAAGATTGATGGAGATGGATGAATTGGTGGAGCGGTGTCTTTCTTCTCTTAGAAGTTACCTAGTAGTAGTAGGTAAATGCAGTTTCGAAGGAAAAAAAAAAAAAGATCCATGGATTGATGATGGATCCCCGAATAAACAATTTTTTTTTTCTCACCTAGCCTACCCTGAGGCTACCTAGGTACTTCGTAGACGCACTAAGATAGCTTATCCGTCAACGCTAATCGAAAAACTAAGATCCACTGGGCGACAGCTATCACGTGTATAGCCACTTCCTCATATTATGTAAGGATTTTGATTGGTTGATTGGTTGATGGGTTGATTATCTAATTTATTTATTTTTCATAGCTCTCCACTCTCTCCACTCCAAAAGTCAAAAGAGCTACCACAGCTGGAGGTCCACAACTACCACAACTACCAGAACTACCTAGTATGTATCAAAGCTAATTCAATCATCATCAACTTTGTATATAGTTGCCACGTCGTCGTCGTCGTCAGAAGTTCGAGTCTGCGGCAACTTTGTTACACAGTCACCAGAGCACCAATTTGATGCTACTCCCATCAGGATTTCTTTCCATTTCCAATACTAAGGCCAATTGAGACGATGCAAACCCCGGAAATAAGAAATATGTCTGATTCTTGAGGGTTGCAGACATTATTGGATTGACCAAAGTGGTCCAAACAACACCAATTGCCCAGCCAGTTATTCTAAATCCGTTACCTTGAGCTCGCATCCTCGAAGAAAATATCTCAGTGGATATTAAAAATGCGACTGCTGATACATTAGCGAACCTGTTTTGAAGTTGAGGCATAACATAAACTGAAGAGGAAAAGCATGAGCACAGCTGCTGGTGCAATTGATGTGGCCTTAGAAGTATAATGTCCTGTAGCCTCAAAAAGCGATGCGGCGATAGCCTTCACCATGAACAAGCCAAAAGATCTCCAGATCAAACATTTTCGACGCCCAGATCCATCAACGATTTGCACAGAAACGATTGTCCCAATAAAACCTATGGTATTGAGACCACCTGCAAGTCCTGTCTGTTTGACTGAACTGTAACCGGCTTGTTTGAGAAGCTGATGGCTGTTAGTGATCTACAATTAAGAGTGATATCACATCTACAACTGGCGAATAAGCAGCCACAGCAGTCATACCAGTCCAAGAGGTCATTATTTGAAGCCACAGACAGAGCCAAGCTCTCCGACATAAATGAGAAGCCCCCGTATCTCGATCAACAAGAATCTTCACAAACTGAGTCGGCGAGCTGTATTTTGTTTCTCTATTAGCTACACTACATAATCTCCATGAATTCCTTTTTGACTTCAAGTCCTTTGCTACTTTCAATATGCTCCAGAACGTCTCTGGCCTGCTCATGTTTCCCTACTGATGCATAATAGCGAAGGGAATATGGTAGAAACTTAACTCTAGCAAGTAGCAAGAGGGCTGGTAAACATTGAAATGCAATGAGAAATCTCCAGCGAACAGCAGAGTTCCCATTGTCGATATATAGGAGTCCGAAATTGAGCCAGTATGCGACTGATGTACCTAGATAATTTGCAATATACACATAGCCGGGGAAGCCTCCACGATGACTATCGGAAGAAACTTCTGCATCCTCTAGAAATATTTTATACAAGTATCATTGCAGTGCAATTAAACATATCAACAAACCCCCAATCACAATCTTCAAAATCACAACACTCAAATCACAACACTCACAAACCGGCACAACAGCCACCAGTCCCCCCGTCACAATTCCAGTAACAATCGTAGCCCCCATAATCTACCCCGCATTCTGTGCAGCAGCCTGTCTAAGCGCACCTCCCGAAGCATAAATTGCTGCGGGAAATGTAGCGTTGACCCTACCGATGTGATCCGCGAGATAGCCGAAGAGAAATGCGCCGGGGATGGCGCACGAAAATCTATTTTTGAGGAGCGTCCCAGGGTTGATGAAAGTCGACCCATCTCTGATGACGAAGGACTAGATCTGAAGGACGAGAACTGTCCATGGACTTCTGTTGCAGTTATACCTAGTACTACCCTGACCCTTAGACGGGATTGTGCTAAATACCTCAGTGAAGTTCTGCAATGGGAAACTATTGCAGCACCTTTAGTAGGGATGGGACTTCGAGCTGCCGAAGATTTTAGAGTATTTTTGGCGGCGTGAATTGCGAAAATTCTGGTGACCATGGTGGTTATACTATACAAACAGTAAGTGTCTTCACTGTCAATGCAATCGAACATGACGCATACTTTCAACAGTTTCTAAAAATCGTGAATTATGTGGTCAAATTTCGCCGCGCATAATTCAAGGTGAGGGAAAGTATCATTTTGATCTTGGGGTAATGCTTCCGCTCTTTATGGATGGATGCCATTGTCGAAATAGACTACAAGGAGTCAAGAGATTGGTGTTCTCAAGGAAGCCAAAGCCTATCGGAGAAGGCATTTGGGATTCAGATGCCTGCTCACGGATGACTGGATTTACGAGAGATGTAGAAGATGAATTGGCAGATAAAAATGAATAGGTTCCTTAGAGAGACGCTTTACTATCACTATAACAAAGGTTGCAGTTGGTTAGGTGAGATCATTGCATATACGTAAATATCAAAAGATTGGGACTTTAGAAGGAAAGGGAGATTTTAAGGAAATATATAACATAGTAAATGTAGATAATACTAAGGATTTATCTTCATCAAAGCCTCGCTTCATGTGTTTTGACCCTATAGTGTTTGTTCAACATGCTCTTTGAATAACACAATACACAACTTCTGCGTGGGGAACATATTGTGCCACTGTTCCTATATTTGCGGCACAAGAATGCAAGTGTAAGGCCAGGTTGAAATCTCCACATATGAAAGGCAATTTACATCGTCACAAATCATATAAGCGATAGGGTTATCCTTGGTAAGGGGCGAGGACAACTCATATGGCAGAACGATTACCGAGAGCGACGACATTGTCAATACACCAGTGTAGAATCTAAATATATTGACAATATCCAAGAAGAGATCAAGATATCAAATGCGTAATATAGAGACAAATAAGGATCAAAAATGCAAACAATCTAATGGTTACTAGCATGAAGGCTGTGAATGTTTTTGGCGTACATGTACAATCAGTGTTCTTCAGAGCAAGTCAAGCATTAATGTGGCGGATGGTCTAATATTATTACTATCATCTATACGGGAAAGGTGATCCGAAGGTCGTGAACATACCTACTCATACTAGGTATTCATATCCACGGAGAATCAAAATTGATTCTTCTCTTAATAGATAACAAGGACGATTTCGACTCTTTTGATAGTTAAATTCTTTTTAAATCTTTTATCATTTTTCATACTACATCAACAAGATCTAATCTTATCAAGATCTCACTGAACCTGGAATGAGGCAGTAGTGAAGCTAATCCCATTATACACTAGCGCTTAATCCCGAACCTTCAACGAACAAAAGAAGGCTTGCTTCCACTTGTGCGCCCCTCCGATTACACACCCTACCGCGACACTTTTTTCGCATCAACTCATCACCAATATCCAAATAATATCAAAAAGCAACAAGCGGAAATACCATCAATAGAAGAAAATTCGTAGCCAAGCTATGAATCGAGGTGGGAAACTTGCTCCTGAGGTTAATCGGTATGTACCACCTCCGTTTGTAGTTCAATGTACCTGCATCTGGTCGCGTGTGATGGCTCTTAGGGCATCAGAAGTGAGGATAAAATAGCTAACATGTGTCTGAATGTAGAGCTTTGTTCGTCAAGAATCTAAGGTATGTGAATTGATGCAAGAGAGAGCAGATGTGGGGATTTGGAGATGGGGTTGTGGATTTGGTGTACATGGAAATGAGATGGAAGTGCATAGGGCTGATGGATCTTGGAACAACAGCTACAACGTAACGCCTGAAGAACTCTTTGATTTGTTTGGCAAATTCGGCGCGATTCGGTACGTACTTTTGGGACAAGGAGCAACTCCGGACGAGACCGACATTAGACATCTACATGGAGATGAATCTGCTCGATCATGGAGAGTGCAAACTTGCTAACAAAAATATAGGCAAATTCGACAAGGTATCGCAACCAATACCAAGGGAACGGCATTTGTTGTCTACGAAGACGTCACGGATTCTAAGACTGCCTGTGATAAATTGAATGGGTTCAATTTCCAAAATCGATACCTAGTCGGTACGTTCTCCATCACCATCTCCGTCGAACTCCTTTTACTAACACTTGAATAACAGTTCTTTACCATCAACCGGAAAAGATGGAAAAGATGCGTGCCAACTCAAATCAATCGGATTCATACGCTGCTCGCAAGGCGAGTTTAGAACAGCTCAAAACCGCGAACAATATCGAATAACAATCTGACGGGCCCCTAGTCCGCCCAAACGCCGTATCAAATACGAAGTCTACAGCGTCTATGGGCCCGTCATCCAGGGTTGGAAAAGCCTCACCATCGGAGGATGTTAGGAATAAGAAAACACGACGAACACAATCTGCACCAATTACAACAAGGCAATCTTCTACTACAACTGCTGTGCATGGAAAGGAAGGGAAGTACCAGCATGTAGAGAATCATCGTGTGATAGGGGGAGAAGTGGTGGGAGGCGGAAGGCGTAATACCTCTTTTCTTGCTATTGTGCGAGGACTGGTTTCTAGGCGTTAAGTGGTGTTGTTGCTTTACTGAAGGGGAAGGCTCTGGATTTTACATGGATTTTTTTCCTTTTCAACTCAAGTTACTATTCTTCCCTCCTACATTTTCGTGAAGGGGGGAAGTGCCATCGGCATGCAATGGGGAGAGTTTCTAGTACGGGAGGCGTGATTTACTTTCTATTCAAGAGGATGAGTTCCAGCTCTCAAAGTTGGTTCTCCTTTTTCTTCGATGCTTACCGTTACATATGGTATGCTCTGCTTTAAATGCAAAATTGCTATATTAGGGCTTTATTGATTCGCACTCTACTCTATTCATTCACTCATACTATATCAAGGCCATGGATGAATGCCTATCAGATCTGCCTTTGATTTCTGCCTTGTCTGTATCACATCCGGACACAACATAGAAGAAGGATCAAGGCTCTCAGAGCTCCGTGGAATGTTCCCTGTGGAAATCTTATCTTTGTAATATGCCCACACACCAACATCTTCTACCTAGCCCTGTTGCATCTAGCCCCCAAACGAAACGTTAATTGATTTCCATCGACTCGTGTTGATGGTCATTTTGGGCTTACATAAAGTGCAGGTGCCAAGATGCATAGGTAAGGCTTAATAAAGTGTATCACGAGGCTTCAACGTGCTGTAGTTTGATTCGCTGGCCTCGTGGTGTATGGGTTCATGGTCTTTCTATGGATCTTATCATGAGGTGTGTGAGGGGTTTTTTGAGAGGTGAGGTGAGGTGGACATTCATTTTGTGAATTTGATTGGTTGGGGAACCCGCATTGAATTGGTAAGGGGGAGGGATTGATTGGGTGATAGGGATAGAAGGAGGGGACATTGGTGGGAAGAGAGACTCGGGTGAATTTATTTAAGAGGTGCATGGTGCTTGCTCTCCTTGGTGGTCGTTTTTCTACTTGTACGGAACGGTATTTATCGAAGTGCACATTACTTGAATACATCTTGACATCTGAGGATTCTACAAACGAACACCTATATAAGCAAACAAACACGCATACGAAATCAATAAGGAACATAGAAAGCAAAATGCAAGGCCTTCAGATCCTCGTCAATCAAGGTGGCTCGGCTTGTAGTTGTGGTGAGCCTTACCCGGAGGGCGCGAATAAGGATACTTATGTTTGCAAGTGTGGTGCTGTGAGTTTTATTTCTGGCTATTTTTGTTTCGAGGGGGGAGTTTGGGGGGGAGGGGAAGCGTTGGAATGGCAGGGCGGTGGTAGGGTTAGGGAGAGGATGAATGGAATACATGCTGATCGTATATCTATCGCAGAAATGCCCAAGTGCTAAGTAAATCCGCATACGAGGATCGACCTTAGCCTTCAGTTTACCTCAAATGTCGAACGCAGACTAGCTTTTTGGTTTGTGGTCGAGGGAGTTGATGGATGGGGGTGATGTGAGCTTGGTCTGGCTTTGATATACTTGATGTGCAGCGAGGGTTTGCGATGGATGATCGGTCGTTTGCTTATTGAAGTGCGGGGTTTATGGAGGGGTAAATGGATGGTCGACCTAGGATGGAGACTGCTGATGGTTGTTATTGATGATTCAATCTTTGCTTTGGGTTATAAGGAATGGGAACTTGCGTCCAAACTGAATAGATCTTTGTGCTCCATACTGTGAACTTCAACCGTGCCGAGATCCCAATATGTGGCCTTGATGATATGATACCCACCCATTCTGCAGGCACCTTTGCGATGAGGTGAGAACTCTTCCTCTGCAGTCCGAAATCCCTTGTGATGAAAAAAAAAAACGCGACGGGTCAACCTGACATCTCCAAGGTAAGAAGTTGTAGTTTCCGTTCAGCCGATGCCCTTCAAGATCGGATGAAATCGTTTCACCAGCGCTTCTGATGGTAGCTTTTCGACCCTTTTTGAAATGTTTGGAACCTTGCTCGCAATACCTCCTGGACTTTGAGACAACATACCATGTAGCTTATGTTTCATATCGCTTGCTTTTTGTTTGTGTAAAAAGGGGGCATGTTGAAGCTCCAGATCATATGTAAATTTTCCTTTCGGGCAAGAGATGTATATAATAACTTTTCTAGGTGAGTCGAGATAAATTATCATGATTTATGAGAAGCATTGATCATAGGCAGTAGATGTGTGATTACCTAGCTAGTAAGTACTTATTAGTATGGGCCAAGGGTGATATCACGTGTAAATGCTTGATTTGAAGATAAAAATTAGAGTTTCATCTCCAACCAGGATCAATCACAGGATCAATCAAATAATAACTACTAGGTAAGCGTCGATTGTCCCAAGCCTCGATGCTCAATGCTCAATGCTCAAATTCTTGAAAATCCAAGGAATTGGTCATTTCAACATAGCCGCCACTTGATTTTATAGCTTTTGTGAGATGTTGCATACATATTACATACAGATTGATATAGTACATACTAGGTAGATATTTGCTGTGTTCTTTTCATTTCATTTCATACCTACTCCGTATTATTCCTTGATTAAAAAAATATCCATGGATCTTTCCTTTATTATTACCTAGGTACCTAGTATTAATTATTATTCCGATCCGATTGTTCACAAATCAAACAATCACTCCCGAGGTCTGCTTAGGTAATACTTATTATTGACAAGGGGCCCGGGTCATCTACCTAGTAGTACCGTAAATTGTAATTCATTGAGGAGGCCACTGCGTCACTGTACCTCCAGCTACGCAGTATAGCCCTAGAGATACCTTGACCTTTTAACCTTATAACCCTTAAGAGTTGGTAGGTCCACGGGTACCTTTTCAACCCACTCACTCCTCACCCACTC
This sequence comes from Myriosclerotinia duriaeana, assembly GCA_002162615.1. NCBI lineage: Eukaryota > Fungi > Ascomycota > Leotiomycetes > Helotiales > Sclerotiniaceae > Myriosclerotinia > Myriosclerotinia duriaeana. The sequence goes on from NGKI01000008.1 coordinate 964,152, forward strand.
ACTGTTTGTGGTTATCCTAAACTCATTCCCGATATTTCACTCTTAACAAAATCAACTCTATTCACGAAAGAAAGAAATTTATATCATCAGTTTTCGCAGATGATCACTTGACCATCCCTACATATATCTACGAGTCTTCTATATCCTCAACCCCCTCAAGAATATCGACTGTCGTCGTACAAGACAGCTAATGCTACCGCCACCGGGCTTCGAGCCCACTTCAACCCCATCTTTCCTCGATGATGCCTCTCCTACATCTATCCTTACGTCTGCGATAGCGACTTCAACGGCCCTCTTGCTTGATCTCGTGGACCCAACATCTACAACAACACAAGATGATATACACTCCAAACCTGAGAATGGAGAATGCCAACTTCTTGGTAATTTTGCCATATTTGTTCAGGGTGCGCTAGGTCTACTGGCTGTGATGGCCTTGGTATATAAGAGATGGAGAGAGCGACCTCAGAGACCTATGAAGATTTGGTTCTTTGATGTTTCGAAACAAGTGGTTGGAAGTGTGTTGGTACATATCGCAAATTTGTTGATGAGTATGTTATCGAGTGGACAATTCAGTATCAAATTAGATGCGAGCAGTGTGTCGAAGAGAATGGTTGATGATCAGGGACAGTATAAGCCAAACCCTTGCAGCTTTTATTTGCTGAATTTGGCTATCGATGTAAGTACAATTTCCCTTGGCCTTTCAATATATGCTAAATCTTTGACGCTAGACAACGATTGGTATTCCCATACTCATATTTCTCCTTCGAATTCTCACTGCACTCTTCGTAATGACACCGTTTGGCAACCCTCCCGAGTCGATCGAATCGGGCAATTATGGCCACCCGCCAAGAGCATTCTGGTGGTTCAAACAATCTATAATTTATTTTATTGGTCTGATGGGGATGAAAATATGTGTACTCATCATCTTCCTTGTCCTACCTTGGATTTCTCGAATCGGAGACTGGGCGCTGCGGTGGACAGAAGGTGATACGGCATTGCAAGTCATTTTCGTCATGTTGATCTTCCCAGTCATCATGAATGCGACTCAATATTACATCATCGATTCATTCATCAAAAACCAGAAGCCTGATCACGAATTGATACCAGACGAGGATATTGATAGTGATGCGGAAGGAAGAGATGGACGCTATGCTCCCAGCGGAAGCAGTGATGAGATACATTCTGGGGAGGAAGAAGAGGATGATGAAGTTTTGGCAAAAGTCCATAAAAAGACTAGACCCGAAACACCGAGAAATAATAAGCGTATGGGTCTGAGGTCAGGAAATAAGGACTACGATCCTCTATACGATGGAGAGAGTAGCCCGACGGTGGTAGGGAGCACCAGTTCAAGGCCAGGAGATGACAGTGACGACAATACAAAGAAATAAATATTTTCCTCATTTTGGGTTTAAGAGAGTGGATTCAATTGTTAATACGAAGGATTGGTATATGACTTTTGAGTACATACTTGAGCAGAGTACATTCATGCAAGGTGTTTGGGAATAGCACATTGGGATATTCGTCTTTGGTAATAGAAAGACACACATTGCATCAGTGGGGAATCTGATATGGATGGACCGGCGTTATGGTGGCATACAAGGAAGGTCTTGCATGGCGACCTGGATGAGAACAATATCTTCACTACTACAAGAGCTAAATATTTACTGATATACCGCTTTGTGTTGTACTATTTGGTTGTGACTGAAACATTTTGAATGTGATGCCATCGATACAAACTTTTAGCAAGTGCTATGAGAATATCGATCCTATTAGAATGATTTTACTTCACAAAGGCTTCTCCTAATTTGATATGTACTTGAGTATGTATGCTGCCATCTGCACATCTGCACCTCTGCGAACAGCCGGATTGATGCCCAGCACTTGTTTAAGGCGTTCTTTGGAATAGAGAAACGAATGAATTTATCTTGTCGCGAGAAGGTATCTAGGGAGTGGGAAGTGTAGAAAGTCGAATTTGACATTCAGTTCTGGTATTGAATACCTAGGTATTTCCTTGGAATTTTGTTTCTTGAGTGCCCATTCATTCCATCCCCTTTCCGTAAGCAAAATAAACGAGGAATTCATGGAACACCATGAACTCGAAATTTGAAGGACCCGTTATTCTTGCCTGCTCTTGATATCCCATTTTCGGAAGGCCCAAGTTTGTGCTTTGTATTTTGTGGGTGTTTGCGATTTTGTGGCTGGGGCGAGTTTGGATAGGTGGTGAGTGAGTGAGTGAGTGAGTGAGTGAGTGAGTGAGTGAGTGAGTGATATAGGGATGGTGATTTCGTGATGGTTGGTCCGGCGGCTACGAACCCATGACACACGCACCTGCGCATTTTCGGGCCAGGGGTTGACTTCCTGGCGTCAGTCAATGTGGAGTTGTTGCATATTGGAAATGATATATTTATGATCTCTTCTCTTGCATGAGTTGATTTTAGAGAAGTTATTCTCTTTCTTTCTTTCTTTCTTTCACTCGATTCGCATTGCAGATCATTTACTGTAGTGGAAAAATATATATTGTATTCTCGAGTACATTGTAATTTGAGAGAAGTTGAGTTGGATAAGTTGAGGAAGTTGAAGGGAAAATGGAGGAAATTGTTGGACTTCCGAAAGTACCATGTCCTTCTCTTCAACCTGAACGGTTGAATCCGAGGTTTGGGGGGGGTGTTTGTGAAGAGCCTGTGAGTTTATTTCCTTTCCTGTCGTTTTCCCCGCTTTTATCACGTACCTTTTTTCTCTCGTACCCTGTTTCTTTTTTTTCTTCGACACGATACGATCGATGTATTGATAAATGCTAGCGTCCTAATTATTCGCAAATGAGTATGAGTTTGAGTTTGAGTACTCAGGATCGTTCTACTGGGGATCATCAAGGCAGAGAAGAGAAGGGGGAGAAGGGAGAGAGGGAGGAGAATGCACGGATGAGGGGGGGTGGGACGGGTTGTGATTTGTGTGTGGGGATTTGTGCGGGGTTGTGTGTTTTTGAGTGTTTGAATTGTTGTTGTTGTTGTTTGTGAGGGTATATTGGGGAAGTGATGGGGGATGGAGGATGGGGTGGGATGGGGTAGGAGGAAGGCGGGATTTTGGAAGTTGGAGGTGGATTGTTGGCGGGCTAGCATGACTAGCATG
>NGKI01000008.1:967286-991062 GCA_002162615.1 Myriosclerotinia duriaeana
GGGGGTTGATATTACGGAAGGGTTCTTTGCAGTAGGATTTTATGGATGGAGTTTGGAAAGAAGGATTCGAAATGTTGGGATTTGAGATCTCGAAGATGGGGGGATAGGGTTTGGTTTTGGGGTTGGGGTTTGAGGAATAAATCTCCTGTGTATATTTCATTTCATTTCATTTCATTTTATTTCATTGGGGAAGGTAGAGTTTCTGGAGTGGAAGGTTATGAATATCGATGGTAATCAATTGACCTTTCTATCTGCGCTGGTCTTGGTTACACTTTTGATGCGGATTGCTTATCTCTTGAAAATTGCATCCCAATAACTAACTATACAAGATGGAAACTAGTTGGGTTTCCATAAGTTTTGTTGCATGTTTATTGAAGATTTACTGTTACATATTGTTTACAAACTAGATCCTTTAATGGTAGGTACCTAACTTCAAACGATAATTCATTATTAGCCTTTCGTCTCGTTAGTTGTATTGCACGTCTGATGTCTGATGTCTGATGTCTAATGCGTATTTAGTTGTGCTTGGCTGTCTAGATACATAACGAGCTACTGTACTGGTTGGCGATTATTAAAAGTCATCTGTCTGGTTGATGAGTAATAGCTAGGTGGTAGGTAGTAGGGTAGGTAGTATCTATTTTCTATTTCTTTTAAATAATATTTTTTATAATTTATAGATATGCGGAGGGATAATGGAAAATATATACCTACCTAGTATTTCATTCATTTATACATTCATTTATACACTGTTTTCGTAAAGGGAGCCCTGGAGGTGATGGATTGTATTCGGCCTGATTTCTTTAGATGGGATTTACTAGGTGGTCCACTACTCTAGACCGATGGAAATGAATTACCTAGGTACCTAGGTATGTATTGTATGTATTGTATCAAGCTATCTAGTCATGGTGGATGGAAGGGGGGAATTGAGAGAAGGGGTGGGTGTGTGGTTGGGAGTGCTGTTTTGTGAAGGGGTGAGAGGGGAGGGATGGGAGGGGAGAGACGAGAGGGGAGAGTGGGCACTTGGTTGATATGTTTTATATAGTTTGAATGTTTTAGCTGGGCTGAATGTCCCGAATGTTTTAGCTGGGCTGAATGTCCCGAATGCTCCAAGTGTCCTAAACAATTTAAAGGTTCTAATTTTTTTGGAATGTTCTTGATTGATGCCTGGAGTTGGAGTATGTTCTGTCTATTGTTATCTAGAATTTCTCATATAAATATCTAATGATCCATCTAAAGTCCAAAATTGTAAAAGTGGGTAGACTAATATCATCTAACAACTTGCCTCACCCACTTCAGTTAGGAAGCGCACTCTTCTCTCTGACCAACGCCTCAATATGCGTTTCAAAAACCCCCACTGGATCCATCGCCTCCATCTCCCTCATAATCTCCACCGCCCTCTTCTTATATTTCCCCTCCGCAAACACCCTCTCCACATTCTCCCTCAATTTCTCCACTCCCGGGCTCGCACTCTTGAGATTAATCCCCGCACCCGCCCACTCACACCTCAGACCATTCTCCGGTTTATCCTCCGTCACACCTCCCATAACCATCGGACATCCATTTCTCAACCCATGTTGAAAAGCCCCATATCCACCATTCGTAACAAATACATCACTATAAGGAAGTATATCATCGAAAGGGAGGAAATCCTCCACATATGCATTCTTAGGTATCTTTACCGAATCGGGTAATGAAGCACCCTTGACCCCCAATGCGGCAATGACGATAGTATCGTCGCGATCGGCAAATGCTTGGATGGTGGGAATAAGCAATTCCTCATAATTCAAAGCCACCGTTCCTTGACTAACGAAAATAATTCGTTTTTGGGATGGATTCGTAGTTACTTCTTCCCACCAGCTAGGTTTGGTAGTAACAGCAACATCTCTCTGGCCTTTCGGCACACCGCCGGAGAAAAATACAGTCTTGGGCAGATCACTTCGAGGATAGTCGGCGCTGGGAGCACAGAGTTGAATAAATCTATCGGGCAGAAGATATGGAGTATCCAGCCAATACTCATTAGATGGACGCTGAGCGCCTAATCTATCGAAATTTTCCTGGAAGAGTTTGTTGATGCCGGCGAAGAAGCCATTTTGTACACCAGCGTGCATGGCTTTATTGCGTTCGCGACCTTCGGACGAACTATCTGGAAGCAGTCCGGTTCCCATGGGTGGAACATCTTGGCTAGAGAAAGCAATGCAGCTGACTCCTATGGCGATGGTAGCTGTAGGTTTGAGGCCTGGTGCATTCAACAAGAGAGGAAATACACCAAAGAAGACAAACTCAAAGAGAAGGACAATTGGTCTTCCTGGATGTTTGTCCGTCATCAACTTCAAAGCGCGTTGAATACTTTCAAATTGTGAAGGCATGGGATTAATAAACAAATGCTCCACATCGAAAAGCAGTTGAGCTGGTCCCTGGAAAGTCTCTCTCAGAGGCCATGTCTTCGCCACCTCGCTGGGTAAATCGCTGTAATCGGAATCGCCTTGTAGAGGAACGAATGTGGCACCGATCTCTTCCACGCCAGGTCCAAATCGTGATCCGGTTAAGAATGTGACATCGTAGCCTCGATTAATCAGTTGCTTGGCTATGGCTTTGCATGGTGCAACATGTCCTTGGCAGGGAGAGCTACATATGAGTAGCAATGGTTTGAGTGTTTCTGTCATGCTTGAGAGTAAGAAAGAGCAGGACAATGAATATGAATAGTATTATTGAAAATATCTCATGAGAGTAAAGAAAACTGTATAATGCTCTGGCTTATAAGACTACAATTTCCATGGAGGAACTGCCAGGCCATATAAAAGTAACTTTGCATTTCATGCATATTAGATTCGTACGTGTAGCCGCCTAGCCGCCCACAATAATCGTGTGATTGACGAGTTGTCATGCAGAACAAAAATAAATGGATAAATACCCACATCATCTGCCCCTATTGGGGGATTGCTACTAACCTGTGGAGAAGTCCAAGCTTCTTGATAAGAAAGCTGATGTAAGAAGCAGTAATATTTCTTCCTGGAGAAAAAACGTGTAGAAGTACTTCAACAGCGATACGCATCGTGATATTTCTCATGGCCGTCACAATATTTACGCAAAATAATGATTGAATTCGGCGTGATATACACCTTGAGGCTGAAGCTTATGCCCAATCTACATACATGTCAGATTCTAGAACTTCGCTTGTCAGGCTGTGAAGTCTCGAACCTTTCGTTGCGAAATAGTCCGTAAAAGAATTATATTGGTTAAAGTGTTATTTGTCTTTGCACTTTGTCCTCGCCGTATAGTAGCCAACCAGGCAAGCGAATTAACCCTTCCTATACAGCGAAAGGAGCTCAAAGAATAATTATTTGTACCTCTATCTCAAGGGTAATTCTAATTATATCAATAACACCCACTTTACCATTTGATACTACTCTCAGCCACCGTGTTTTAACGCTTATATCGGAGAGTAGCTGCACTGTGCGGCTCTCATATATATAAAACAACGTTTAAAATGCGGAATGGTAGCCAAATCAAAACAGCAGATATTATTAAATCCATTCTATTTTCCTTAACATATTTGATATTGCGGAATCCGCTGTAGCACAAAAGAGAGGAATATATAGAGGAAAAGAGCGGAAAATGCAAGCCAAACTAGCCCCAATTCGCGGATGTAATGGTTTAGCAGGAGACGGTATTTGAGGAGAGATTGGACATCTGCGCTCGGGGTAATGTTGGCAATATTGTGGGCTTGAATAAGACTTAGGAGAAGAAGTCATTCAACGATCTGTAGGGGAGGGAAGGTGAGTATCAATCAATCTAAATGTAGGGTGATAAATGAGGCGGTAACGCAAATATGAAAAAGGATTGGATGTACTATAATAGGAGTCCTGTATGACCAACCTTTGATTGTTGTATTACAGATATGGTAGCAATTAATGCATGAGGAGGATATCTGTCAGGTAAGCAATTTACCAGGTATCCGTCGTGCCGTCAATGAAACCAAATATAACCCAAACAAGAATTATAGCCATCATTCCTACAAATACCCAATTTGAATCAGCGGCTTTCGTGACAATGTTCAGCGCGTCCCTCTATGGTTTTGAGCTGATATATTTTGTTGTGATTATGATTGGCTTTCTCTTTACCTTTGATGAAGAAGGTCGTCCAGCGACTGCTTTGGGTGTAGGATGGCAAGTCTGGGAGATGGCCGCAGCTCGGAAGCTAGTAAGACAGCCTTGGAAACAAATAATGGCTGCTGTTTCTATAGAGAAGACAACTTGACTGAAGTATATCATCAAGAGCAACAACAATTACCATAACTCGAACTGAATTTAAAGAGAGAGAATGACAAGGGAAAAGAGGAGATTGAAGCCAGCTTGGAGAAGGACAAGAGCATAGAATCAGATAAGAAGCATGTCGCTTATACAAGATGATGCAGTACTAAGATCAGATAAACCTGAAGCATGAATATTCACTAAACCCCATCTCATACTACCTAGGTACCCGCAGTATATTGAGATGAGCAGCTAAATGACACACATAATCTTGGAATTCTTATTTCCACCACGGTAGCACTGCCCACCTCCATCTTCAACAACTTTCTGGCTGTCTTTGAGCCTCACTTGAAAAATATCAGTGGTCTAGAATAATCATAGAAACAGCATTGGGTTCTTTCATCGAAACACCGACAACGATAATTTGATAGACCAGATGAGGGTACAGAGTATCTAGCAGTTCCATTTCGGAATTAGAATCTGAAGATCAAGTGAATAGCTCCCAGAACTAAAAGAGTATCAAGTGCAATTTTTGACAATTATATATGAGAAGGGATTTCTTGATGAGAGGTTAGATAGGGATATGCTCGAGCATTGTGTAAAACTTCAGATAATAGAACCATCGAACGAATCTGATTTCATACTGCTGATACGATGACAGCTGATATACTCCAAAGTATGGTAATGTCGCATGGCATGCTGTATGTGTATAACCCTAAAAATGTACGATTCATAGATGTCATCAAGATATGGTTGAACAATCTGCTTATATAAGCTTTGAGCCAACCCATTATGGCATAGTCGGAAGTTGGGCACCCAATTAACAACTTATTACGGTGTTGTTCAAGAAATTCACCAACAGACTTTTCGGACTGTATGAAATTGAGAAGAGAGTCCAGCGATGGAGAGTATCCAAAATGAAAACCGTCACGATATAAATGATTTCCACCAACCTTGCCGTCAAGCAAAAGCCATTCATCAGCTCAGCCTTCAAGAATCCTGTATTAAGATCTTTTAGCTCGGGATTCTTCCGGTTCTTATCAGACATCCGGATGGATACTATATATAGAAGGGTTGCTCGTTTTTGACATCCCTATTACTAGGCCTGCCCAGGTGTCTGTTGATATATCCGAAAGACTAAAAGCTTTGTACGTTATGAGAGCTAGGTAGGTTCAGCACGTGAGGCTCTGAGGTTTGGAAAGGTAGGGAAAGCTCGAGAGACATTACTTCTCATCACAACCTCGCTATCCATATTGATGGGATACCCACATCACGATCACGATCACGATCACGATCCAATTGTTTTTTGATTTGCAGTGAATCCAACCTTTTCACGCATCATTAATGAATCATCATTGCTTTCTTTGTATTCTTCCCTTACCATAGATTATGCGATTGAGGGTGCCGCAAACTTCGGCATTTGCTTACTTTTCATGCAACGCAACGCATCGCACCTTCAACTTCAACTTCCTCTTAAAATTCTTTGAACAGCCTATCATACTGAATCTCAAGGTGACCAAGAAGGATTTTTGTCTATAAAATTACCTTAGAATGAAGGAAGCCATCATCCATCCCAGTCCTGACAGTTTGACTGAGATCACTGAAGTCAATACTCCACAACCTGGACCAGACGAGGTAGTCATCAAAGTGATTGCTGTTGGGAGTAATGTCGAAAGTAAGCACAACTAATCCGCAACGTATTCTCAAGAAGTAGCTTACCCAGATCTCCTCCCTCTAGCTTGGCTGTATCCCAAGGCTTTGAACATATGTCTCAACAGTGGAGATGATATCGCCGGTGTTATTCATTTTCTCGGTGAGAATGTTAAAACGAAAGATGAGTTTCATCTTGGAGACCGCGTTGCTGCCTTTCATTCAATGCTGGAACCACACGGAGCTTATGCGGTTGCGCCAATCCATACTGTAATGAAGGTGCCAGATGCAACAGCCTTTGAAGGTTAGTACGTACCTAGTCAATATGTATGTACAGTTTTTGACTAGTTCTTAGAAGCCGCTACTATCCCACTAGTAGCCACGACAGTGGCACTTTCTCTATTCCGCCGTCAGCATTTACCACCTCCATGGTCGCCGCGCTCTGATAACATCCCTCTTCCGCTTATCATCTACGGTGCAGCTTCCTTTCTCGGTACATTCGCAATAAAATTAGCCCTAGCTTCCAACATCCACCCGATCATTGCCATCGCAGATGAGGGTTCAAAGCACTTGGAACCCCTTCTTGATTCGTCTTCCGGCGACAAGCTAATTTATTATCGCTTGAGAGCTGAAGAAACGATTAAAGCCACCAAAGTAGCCCTAGGAAACTTGGAGTGTCACCATGCTCTTGACACCATCAGCTCAAATGGTACATGGGTTACACTTTCCCGTATGCTGGCTCCATCTTTCTCTCCCCAATCGCCGTCTTACCTATCTGTCGTCTCAGGCTCCAATAAATACGACGACGAGGCAATTCAGTCTGGAATTGAAGTAGTATACACCATGTTATGTACAGCACATACTGGCGCGTATAAGCCAGGCATGGTTAGGCAACCACTCGATAAAGAGTTCGTAAGAGGTGATCCAGAATGGATGTCTGTGTTCTTCAAGTACATATCTCAGATGTTGGCAGATGGCAGACTCACTGGACATCCCGTTGGATCTACTAAAGGAGGCTTAGAGGGAGTGTTGAATAGTCTGAGATATTTGGAGGGAGGGCGGGCCTAGGGGAGGATCTCAATATGCCTGCAGGGTTGAAGCCGAGTAAGAACTTTTCCGAGTATTGTTCGGACTGACCAGTGGTTTACTCATTTAGAACAGAAAACAAGCATTTGAATATGTCCCATCACAATGCAAAGTCAGTCTTTCAATTAACAATTCGACCAAATGTCACCTCGCCGGGATTATAGGAACAACTTCATTCTCCGAATATTGTCGTGATGTGAAGATTTAAAAATTGGCACAGACTTTAAAAGTTCAGAGTGTGCCATGGTCCACCAGTCTACTAATACTAGTATGTCTAGCCTAACTGTCACTTACGAAAGTCTCCAGGGCTATATTAGTTTCCAAGTTTGGCAGCCGTTCACTGCGAAGCTTATGCGATGCTGATCAATCGATCATTGACATCTTAAATCGATCGACTTCAGTGCTGAACTATTTTTCTGCATTCTTATTATCATTGACTGGTAAGCGGATACTAGCCAATTACTTCTCAGATAAATTCCGACAAGCTCCATCATTTCGGAGATATCGCTGAGAGTTCTCGGTATTGTTGTATTATTGTTGCTACTATATGAGACCCATACTTTATCAAATCCATGACGTCGCTACTAGGTAATTATAAATTTCCTGGTTCCATCTGTGTTTGTTGTACCGGTACCAGTTATATCCTAGTAACTCTGATTACAATGCATACAGAGTAGGTTCTGCATAATCTGTGTTGCACAATAGGCTGGGCTGAGAGGTGTACCAGTAGGACCTTTATTATTCCCCCTCCCCTCCATTTATTTCCTTGACTCTCATCCACCTTTTCAGATCAAAAAATTGAGTTCAAGGAAATCAATTGATTCGTGAAGTCCTTTAAATACAATGGCAGAACAAGAATCAAACACCCACCATGTCAATGGCGCAATTGGCAGAAGTGATGCTAGACGTCCAAGTATCTTGCATCCAGATCTCCAGATTCGAGTGAAAGATGAGTTGCCAGATCCACATGAACTAGATCTCGAGGAAGAATTTGATGGCTGGCATGGATATATCGAATGGGAGAAATATCCCGAGCGGAAGGCAAAGGCAAAGGAATTTTTGAAGAAATTCAAGTTCCCTCCCGTACGAGCTCAATTGAACTCTTCGAGGAGAGTCAAATGCTGATTACCTCGTGGATTAGGCACCAGAGTTCCAACTAGTTCCTTTACCAAAAACAAATCCTGTGATAGAAGGTGTGAGATGGAAACAATATCATTATGCATTAGGTAGAAAGACAAAGGACATGCCTGCAGAAAGTTGGCTATTTGTCGAGAAGGAAAAGTCTCCAGATATGCTTCATGTATTGCAATTTCCTTACAATGGCGAACCTCCTCGAGTATGCTCTTTTATTTTGTCCAGTCGGGAAATAATCAAGTTGACCAAGACAATAGAATCGACTTGTCGAATCGGCAATAACTTCCAATGAAGATCATTTCGTTCGAAATCATGGTGGAATTCCCGAAATTGATGAAGATGCCTACTTCTTTGATGTTGGCGGTTTAGTCAATAATCCAAAGCGTATCACCTTAAAAGATTTAAAGAATGAAACAATCTTTCCGAGACAGAGTAACGTGGTCACGATTCAATGCTCGGGAACGAGAAGAATCGAGCAAATCAGCCAGTATCCAGGTGATGGGGATGAACTTATTAATGCACCCGTAAGCATTTTTCCCGGTCCAGAATCTGTGCATACTAATGAAAACCTAGTGGGGTGAAGGAGCCATTGGAACCGCACGATGGACCGGTGTATCTCTCAAAAAAGTAATCAAATACTGTGGTGGTCTCAAAGACCCATCCGGAGCCAATCATCTCGAATTTCTTGGTGCAGATACCTACTTCAAAAAAGGGGAAGTATCTAACTACGCCGTGTCCGTTCCCTGGCGCAAAGTGAAAATCAACGAAGTACTACTCGCTTGGGAAATGAATGGAGAACCGCTCCCCAAAATCCACGGCTTCCCCTTACGCGCCGTGGTATTCGGATATATCGGTGCTCGCTCCTGTAAATGGCTTACGAGGATCAACGTTTTGCCTCATGAATCCTTTGGTCCAGTCCAGAAGAAGGAATATCTGTATTACAATTCACAAGTGGGTAAACACAATGCAAGTTACAGTTCTGGATTTAGTATCCAGGACATGCCAGTAAGTTCTGCAATTATGAGTCCGATAGATATGGATCAGATAGTGCATTCGGGGACAATAAAGATGAGGGGATGGGCGTATAGTGGCGGTGGACACTGGCCGGTGAGAGTGGAGGCAAGTGGGGATGGAGGAAATATTTGGTATGAGGTTCCGTATGAGAATATGAGTGAGAAGTACTATCATGCGTGGAGATTGTGGGAAATCGATCTGCCGGTCGATGCGGAAGGTTGGCTAGAGCTGGTGGTCAGGTGTTGGGATAATTCAATGAATACACAACCTACATTTGTGAGATCTACGTGGTATATTTTTCTCCTCTTTCCTTTGGTTGAGCTGATAGCTAATGTCTGCCAGGAACTGGGATCTTCACGTAACTTCTTCTTGTCACCGAATCAAGGTCTTTAGTATCAACAAGTCGAGACCAAAGACAGCAGCGAAATTGCAAATGTATGAGAAACAGGGGGTCCCATTCTTACCCATTACTCAGCCAGGTCCATTCGAGTTGGAGGATGATGAGACCTATGATCAAGAAATGGAAGCAAGGGGTGGTCGGGATCCTTTGGAGTGAAAAGGAAGTATTTCAAGAAGGTCACGAATAAGGTCACGGAATCTAGTTGGTTACTGTATATAATAGTGCTGCGGCAGAGTTGGACGTAAGTTGTTTATAACAAAAGTCGTTTCATTGTTTCTTTAATTTGAGTAATAAGAAATACCAATGGCGATGAACTCAGTCCCGGTTCCCCCCTTCGACCCTAGTGAGCTGTTGGCATTTTCACTTCCATCTTGTTTCGGTTAATTTGGTGAAGTCAAGGATAGCCTATAAGATAGGGTTTAAAGCCTGTAATTACAGGGCTACGATCTTTGCCCCACCAAACGACGTCATATCACGCTAGCTACCCCACATTCTATATCCTGCTTAAGCTCAAGGCCAAGCTCCCCTCCATCATCTCATCTCATCTCGTCTTCCTCCGTCATTGATTTCGCCTCTATTGCTAAAAACACTAAAACTGCACTAACTAAGGACACTTCCGCTCTACTATTTAGTTCATCAAACATTACACATTACCTACACTTGAAATGTTCCAATCACTCAAATCCAGCATGACGGAAAAACTAGAGCCCAATCCACAACCTAAAGACGCCGAGGGGCGTCCCAGCACCCAAGAAAAGGTACTCGGTCAAATCAACGAAAAGATAAAAGCCGCACAAGAAGCCACCGAAAGCGCGTCTCTCGCTCGTGAAAAAGCATCTGCACTTCCGGATTCGGATGAAGCGCAAGAACAGAAAGCCAAGCTGATTGAAGAAGCGAAGAACCTTGAGAAGAGGGCAAATTCGGAGTTAAAGATTGCGCAAAGATTGCAAAGCGGAGTATGGCAGGGAGGAGCGGGAGGAGCGGGCATTGGAGCGGGAGTGGGTATGGGGTTGGGAACTGTGGTTGGCACTGTTGTTGGGGGTGTGGCGAGTGTGCCGACGACAGGAATAGGACTTTTGGCTGGGATGGGGACAGGTGCTGCTCATGGGCCGTGGTTTAAGTTGCCAAAAATTGGAGGAGAGGAGGGAGAGGCAGGTGAAGGGGATGAGAAGGTTGTGGAGGGGGAGGTTAAGAAAGAGGAGGGAGAGGTCAAGAAAGAGGAGGGGAAGATTGAGAGGGAGGATGAAAAATGATGATGGAATGTGGATGAACTTTGGTTGTTGTGCCTCTTTAAACGAATCTACGAATGTTACGGCCGATATTCTGCGAGTCTAATCCAGGAAGCGATGTTTTGTATTATACCAGTTGATTAACGCGATACGATATTGAACATTTGGCAAAACTTAAGGAATATCATCCGACATGAAGGCCTCGATTGCATGTGTTGAATATTAGCGTATTTGGAGTTGGGATTATGAACAGATACCTTAGTGGGACTTGCTAGGCTGGCACCAACAATATTTATTCTGTTATGTACATTAGCTCAAATACACAAAATGAGCGCTCTAAATTCTGGTTTGTTGCTGATAGGCAACTCAGGATCATAGAAGCCTATCTTATTCCATATGATATATCTTGGTTTACTACCGGGTGAGGATGAAGTCAATGAAATAGGAAAATATGCCTTGAATCACCGGCCGAGTTCCTCACTTCCGTTGTCACGGGAAGAATACGCCCAAGTTTGAAACGCAAAAACAATAATAACATATCATGTATTTGTATTAGTGACTCGAGCTTTTATTGGTATTCTCGTCATTCTTTTTGGGTAGCTATATATCAATCAAGAGATTCATCAGTAACTTCGTACAAGTCGTCATCTCATTTCAAGATGTTATGTATGATCGTCGTCATACGTGCCGATAAACCCAAACTACCCTTGCTATATTGAAAAGAGGCGAAGGGAAAGGTATTCAAATGTCGCATCGTTATCCATACGATTTCCCGGACATGAAACCACATACCAAGAGATCCGGAAACCTTGGAATGTGTATCACACGATAGGCACATTCCTCCCGCCTCGAACACCACGAACACGACTTGATTTATCTAGGGCTGTGCTTCCAGCCTTCCACATTCCAATCATATATATAAATAATGGTAGACAAGCTTTATGGCTTAAATCTAAGCGATGTGATAGGAGACGAGATACGCGAAAGACGCGATTCTTGCTGATCAGAAGCGAGCTTAGATGCTTCGCTATACTACACTATGCGTGAATGAGTTGATGGCGTGAGTTGACCCGTCAAAATTTAAAGGGGGAGGGTGTCCCTAGCTATTCTTCTGTTTCTCATTCAACCAAGTCTTCATTTTACTCTTGACTTAAGTCCGGTCTGATCAAGCTGATTTTCAAGTCATTCGGTCGTTCTTTTTCTTCTTAATATCAAACTCCAAGTCCGAGAGAACCAATTCTTATATTTACAGAACGCTCAACCTCTCCTCAAGATAGACACTACTCAAAATCTTAAAATGCATCGTCAATCCACCACCCTCCTCACCTTCGCTTTCCTTCTGTGCTCCTTCGTCTCAGCTGGCCTCGATCCCGGAGCCGATAATGGATCTGGAAATGGCAGTGGAAATCAGAACGGAAATCTCAATCCTAACACTAACATCAACGCCAACGCAAACGCAAACAAGAATGCCAATCAAAATCAAAATGAGAATTACAATCAAAACACCAACACCAACGTCAATGCCAATACCAATGCCAATACCAATGCCAATGCCAATGTCAACGATAACGAGAATACCAATTACAATGCCAATGCCAATACCAATGGCAATGGCAATTCCAATCACAACAATAACGGTGACGGAGCTCCTCATGTAGTTTATACTACCGAGATCGTCACAGCGCTTACGACGTATTGCCCTTCTGCTACGGAATTAGAACAGAATGGGATTACGTATACAATTACTGAAGCTTCTACTCTTACTATTACGGATTGGTGCGTTTATTCTTCCTCAGCCCGAAATCTTCCTTTCTCCTGTTCTCCCTTCATATCCCTCTATCTCCCCACGTAGCGAGAAAAGAAGACCTATTAACCCCCCTCCCACACAGCCCCTGCACATTCTCCCGTGCTCTCCCGGGCCTAGTACTCACCCCACCCCCCACTATCGTCCCCGAATCTCCTCTCGCCTCCGCTTCCTCCACATCGAGTCCTTTAATATCCGCCATCATACCACTCGTTCCTCTCATCTCAGCTTCTTCCCTCCCAGCATCAATCCTCCCACCTAAATCTCCCCCCTCGCCAAATAACGCAAATATCGGTATTCTTGCTGCTTCTGTCCTTTCTTCTGGTGTTTCACCTGCTGATACACCGGCTACGACGGTGCCGAGTGGAGGTTCTGGTGGATTTGGTAGTGGGGGAACTGGTAGTGCTTGGAATAGTGAAAGTGAAAGTGGTACATCGGATGTATCCGGGGGACTTGCTAGTGGAGAGAGCGGGCCTGCTCAATTCTTTGGCGCGGCTGGGAGACTGCAGGTGGAGAATTTTGTGGGAGGATTGTTTGTTGTTGGTGCGATGGGGTTATTGGTTTTGTAGGGGGTGGAATGGGATGGATTGTTGAGAGTTGGAGCGATTGGATGAATTAGATTAGATCACGTTGGGAATTTCCGGTTTAGTTTTTTTCCTTTTGAACAGTAATCTAGTTAGGTGTTTTATCTTCCTCTTATACATCGGGCCTACTATCAAGGACCCGTGGTTTACAGGAATATTGGAGAACAATGAAGAGCTCCTCCTGGTGCTGGTTGAGCTTAGATTATATCAGTTATCATGTATTTGATGTTTACCTCGAGGTTTAGATCGGGATAGAAAATTTAGAAGATCACATTTTTCTGAAGAGTAAATGAGCCTTTATCTGGGTGTTTGAAGTCTTTTTTGATCTCTGTTTCCTAAACTTGGCTGGGGGAGGGTGTGGGTATGGGCTCTTACCTACGTTCCCACGATGCAGATTGACTAGTATAGGTAGTGATTAGAATAGCATTGTCTCTCCTTGTTCCAACCTCATAACTTTAGTATATACATCTATTTTCTTGATACAAATGATATTAACCCTACTGTCATTAGGAAATCTTCTTTACCAAGTCAACTACCCCTCTTTGGGCCACTTTCACACCAAAAGTTCCTATTTTCAGTAATTCTAACTTCCTCGATTATAGATATAAATATTTCTAATATATTAAATGTAGATTCTTTATATAAGTATAATCCATTGTGAAAAATCCAAAATCCATATAGTTTATTACAACCAAATAAAGAATATAGATATCAATTTCTATATATAATACTAAGTAATTCAAAATCACTGTTTTTGGTGGGAAAGGGTGGCCCAAATGAGGGGGTAGCCCGAAAGTAGGGTAGTTAGCTTAATAAAGTTGAAAGCACTAGAGCAACTGCAACATTCAACTTTGTCAAATTAAGCATATTACTTAAGCTATCGAATTCCCCTATTAAATCTCTAGTATTAACCCTAGAGGGATTTTGTACCACGTTATGCTCGCTTAGAGAAGTTTGAAATAACCTGGAAATGTTCACTTATTCTTAATCAGGGTTTATTAGTCGTTTCGTTTGATGTTCAATAATAATTCACCTACCCGACTCTTATTTCCATCCATATATCTAATCGCTCAATTAATCCCTCAAATAATCCCTCATCCAATTCATACATTTTCCGTCCTCCGTACCAACCAAGTCAGCATTCATCACCCTCCTCCGTGCTCCGCGCCCTCGCCACTCAGCGGCAACCGACTGCGTACCTCAATTTGACCGGCGACCGTCAAAGAGCCAAGTAAACTTCAAGGCTTCAATCTGACTACCTGCATATATGTGTGCATAGTAGATTTATTCGTTATTGCTTCATGCTGGTTTAGAAATCAACATCAACATCAACATCAACATCATCTATCATATCAATCTCACCCCCTAGTCGTGTTGCTTACATGTCAACTTCATGTCATGAATTCAAGCTTTCATTTCTCCGATTCGGAGTTTAAGGTTATGTGATATATTACATGAGTCTTGGTCATTTAGGTGACTGACAGTGAGATGAGGGATAATTGATTGTATTGTGAGACGATTGGTTGTTGGGGAGTTGGTGTTGATTGCTGCAGGTATGTAGATTACTAGGGTAGTAACGAGAGGCGAGAAACAAATATATATACAAAGAATAGGAATTGAGAAGAAAATCTGTTGTATTATCCCCTAATGTATAGATTACAATTCTTATCTTCCAACTTCATTGTTAAGAGTTCTATTTCTAGATTAGTAATTCTCAAGGCATTTACTCTAGATAATTCCAAATAAGAAAGAATCAAATGGGCAAATAAATCTTCTAGTAAAGAGTGTAGCAATTAGTTTTTGTTCTTTTATACATAATATAAAATGAGCCCTGATAAATCCAATGCAGTCTAAACGAATCCAATAAATCAAAAAACGCAAAACCCGATAAAACAAGATAAACTCAAACATAAATAAGATAATCTTAGCAAACAAAAACTCCAAAATATACTAGTCCAATAACAATAAGCAATTATATACTCTCCAGCTACACTCTGATTGATAGTTTTTGCGAAGATGTGATTGTTTCCGTTCTTGTTCCCTGAAGACACTATATTAGAATTTCGTTAGCTATACTCATGTAGCCTCAAAAAGAGAGAACACTTACACCCTTTGTTTCTTCGTTTATCCTTTCAACAGCTACCATCCGCGTATCCTACTTCTCTGCTGCTAAATTTGACTTAGTTAACTATGCTCATACAGTTTTGGGATGCGAGAATATCCATACACATATTTGAAATGCTGTCCTTGGTTTGCTTTATATTACTCAGAGCTTTTTTAGCACTGTTGATTGTATTTTGTGCTTCCTTATGATGTCTTCTAACAGCTTCTGGATCTGGAAATGCTTCTTGATGGTTTACCAGAAATTGCGTTCGTAACTCCGCCACACTAGAGGAGAAGTTTTATTAGTATATTTTACATATGATTAATTGTCAGTTGAACGAGAGAGTTTGGATAGCATACGTTGTTGCATTATCGGCCCACTTCAAAGCCAGCTCTCGGAGCTTTGTAAGATCAGCGACAGTAGGGTTACTGTTGGGACTGCACTTGTTTTTATAATGGTCCTTGAATCTCTTGATGTAGTCCTTTCGTTTATCATCATAACTGTGATATTCGTTGTGCTCTTTCGTCATTTGTTTTGTCCATTTGCTTTTTTGATATTTCAGTACAAATTTCTCTAAAAGGTCCTTATCAGTGTGCCAGTTGTTCACAAGAGTCTCTAAGACTTCGACTGCGCCGTGAAGGTCCTCACTGATGGTTCTGGCCAGCTCTGACAGTTGGGATATTCCAGAGCTGGTTGTTTTAACCGAAGTATGTGATTTTTTTGATTTGTCTGATCCATCCGATCTATGTCCGGAGCTGCTTCTCTTGGATGCGGGTGGTTTTGCGGGACCGGCACTGGATTTGCTTGGGGCAGCATATCTGCAATTTCTGGAACTATGTCCACACTTTTGGCACATGTTGATGAAAATTGAGGTGAAAAATAGACGAGCTAGAAAAGGAGCAGGAGAGATGTATAGTAATCAGAAAGAAGATGAGCAAGTTTCGTGATAGAATGTAATTGTGTAGAAGTAGTTATTGAGGTTGATGAGAGGCTGAAGATAGAAAGACATCTTGGTACATCAGCAATATTTATACTGAAAATTCAATCCAACAACATGAACTCAATGATACCTTCAGGTCAACAGCGGGTTCATAGACGCTCACAGATAGAGGTCATATCTTCTGATAGCTACCTTCAAGAGGACGAGGCCGAGAAAGCCTCCAGGTCAATGGCATGATTTGCACCTAGAAGAGAAGAAATGAGGTTGCCTGCTGCTTCAAGATTGAGGTTGCCTGATACTTCAAGATTGAGGCCGCAGCCTCTAATAGCTTCATTATGTAATCAAATTGCGTGAATCCCAGCGCTTCAGAACTCCCATCCTATCTTCAATTCGACTTGAACATAGAACGGGCTCCCTCAACTTGAAGAATATCAGAAGATATTATGGGAGCGGGAGGATGGGGGGCCAATAAGTGACCAGTGTGAAGGGTATGTGAACCAAAGAAAATAAAGTTGACAGACTAGACTAAACTGTGCCACAAATTTCTCCCGGAGAATATAGGTACTTGCTATAGGAGGGGGTATATGTAAAGGAATCTCGTCTTTCTCGGACTCTGCGCAACGGGTACCCGCGGATAATCCGTTTGCGAGGCGGGTAATTGAAGAATCTAAACAGCTACCTAACCTACGGGTTGCAAATTGTGGATATTCGCTTAATGTTTGAAGCTATTCCCAGATTTTATCATGTAATTACCCACTAATCTCGGATTATCCGCAAATAACCTGCGGGGCGGGTTGAGTTACAGGGCGGCCCAGGGTGAACCTCTCAAAGGGCAACTTAAGGGGTGGATTAACTTGCGAGTATCTATTACCCGCGGGTAATTCCTGTGCAACCAATTTCCTCCCGCTAAAATATTCATCCACACCTCATCGTAGTTATATACAGGATCTTCCAATTAACCCACCCAGTAGTGCAAATTTATAGCTACTGTATAGCTATAGCCATTTGAGAGTGATTCCCTAGATCCAAAATGAGCGGGAGATTGGACCTCTCGCTACATGATATGAATCTACCACGTGGAATTTACAATGTGATTCTAGGCTGTGATCACTGGGTGATGAGGGATGTTTGTAGGTTTGGTATGACGGTAGAGGATTTGGTTGATTCGATGCTATACCTTAGTAGTGCATGGTAAATTCGACATCGATTTGATCTAAGTATAGCTAATGCTAGGCGGACCGTACTACGCTCTATGGCGACAGGTGTATATAGATAGATAGATACTGAACGACATATATACAAACCGAGGCGAAGATGCTAATACACAATCCATAATGCATACTCTATCTACCGACTGATTTAACACGCCTTCCCCTCGACCACACAATTCAAGAAGCTCTCCAACAACAGCTCTTCCATATACCTAATATTTCTCCCAATCAACACGATTTTCCCTTCGCTGTTTCGATTGTCCATGTCCATCTCCATGTCCATGGTTCTGTTTTCGGTCTCGGGAAGAGGGGGAGATGGAGAGGAGGTATCGTCGAGGATTTCGAATACTTCTCGGACGGCTTGGATGATTTTGGTGGTATTGTTGGTGAGGGGGAGACGGGCCTTTAGACGGTGGATTTCGGGGGATGGGGTGGTGGATTTTTTGATGGGGGAGGGTGGGGAGGTGGTGGCGTTAGTGGAAGAGGTAGTGGTGGTGGGAGATGGAATGAGGGAATCCCAGAGGAGAGAGCGAAGCCAGGCGTCTAGGTGGGGAATAGAGGAGGGGGTGAGGGGTGGCGTGGTTAGAGTGAGGGTTGTGATTGTCTTTGATTAGGTGTTTTAGTTGAATATTCTATTCTGAAAGGTGGGAAGCGGTTGTAGGGGAGACTGATTTGAAAATTTCGTATGAATGAGAAGGAAGAAGAAAGTAAGAAAATATAAACTCACAGGATCTAAATGACTATGTCCCTTTGCTTTTACTTCCTCCAAATTAAAATCAACTTTATCATATGCATGTAAATCTAACAAAACACCCTCTAACTTAGGCGTTGCGCCAAACTTCGTAATATGTAATTTTGCCAACCCATTGATAGCTGTAATTCTCTCCTTTACAACTTCCAATTCTTCCGGAGTTACCAAATCTGATTTATTGAGAATCAAAACATCAGCGTGAGAAATTTGAAGATGGGCTGTTGTTAGATGCGGTCCTGAATGCTTGTGTTCTTCATCGTTGACGTTGGAATAAGATTTGCTTTGATTGGGTGTCTCGGAGGGGATTTCAGAAGGAATGGGTTCGTTGAGGGATTTGAGAATATTCTTTGCATCAATGAGGGTGACGATTCCGTCGAGGTAGATGGTGCTGCCTAGACCTTCATCGACCCAGAAGAGGGGGGCGAGGTTACCGGGGTCGGCAAGTCCGGTGGTTTCGAGGAGAATATAGTCGAAGGCACCGCGGCGGTCCATGAGGGTTTCGATGGCATTTACGCCGGAGTCTCTGGGGTGTGTGTTAGTAGGGGGATGTTGGCGGAAAAGGAAGTGAAAATGCGATG
Source organism: Myriosclerotinia duriaeana (assembly GCA_002162615.1). Classification (NCBI taxonomy): domain Eukaryota; kingdom Fungi; phylum Ascomycota; class Leotiomycetes; order Helotiales; family Sclerotiniaceae; genus Myriosclerotinia; species Myriosclerotinia duriaeana. The sequence continues at coordinate 986,022 of NGKI01000008.1, forward strand.
TGGGGAGAGGGTAGAAGGAATATGGGGGATTACTTTACGGAACAACATATACAGCCATTACCGACATCGAGCCATTCTTCGACTTGCTCACTACCAGTATTGACGGTTAGAGATTTCTCGATATCAGCGGCTGAATGATGGAAATGTTAGTTGAAAAAGCTCAAAGCCATGCAACGTAGTCCGAGTTATGGTAGAGCCATGTCTTGGGATAAGAACGCGGAAGATCACTTGATCTATAGATTCCAACATACAATCACCAAATTCTATTCAAGCAGTTAGTCAAAGTATCACTTGGTATGGTAGATGGGCGTGAAGATCAGAAATACCATTTAATATCACAGCAATTTTCTTCCCATGCTGTTGGTTCAAAATATAATTCATCAAAGTTGTCTTTCCAGCACCGAGATATCCTTGAGATTTGGTATTAGTTGTATCATTTGATCCAGTTGTACATAGAATTTACCTGTAACAATAGTAATTGGTACTTTGATAGATTTTGCTTCTTTTTCTTCTATATTATCAACCTCATCATCTTCTTTCCCTTCCACATCCACATCCACATCCACTAGCATTGGGATATCATCATCGACGTCCATAATGAATATCAAGAAAGAGAAAGAGAGAAAGAAAGAAAAGTATTATATTTGATGGACCACGGGTGTTCTCTGCTTGTTGAATATTCCGTACCGTACGTACTTTATTCGTCCCGTTAATAAATTTTATGGAAAACCTTATTAACCCTAGGCCTACATATACATACAGCCTTGTGAAAGAAGTTCAGCTCAGCGTCCTTGCACTTCAAATTTAGCGTCCCCCCGAAGCTATTTAAAGAAGCCTAAACTTTGATTGGTTAACGCGGATCTGAAGAAATTGGCGCGTCCACGGTTATTACTATCGCTACCCAGTTCTGTAATATTGATCGACAACTTCATTTACTCAATTTATAATTCCTTGAAGTAACGTACCTAACCTGGAACCAAACAACAATAACTTCAAAAAAAAAAGTCGCAAACTCAAGCGCAATATATTAATTATATTTTGGCATATATGAAGATTCAAAAAATAAATTTGAAGGGTCGATCATGATGTCTACCTCTTTACCACCAAGCTCTCCACGGCTTCCCAGCCCACCTCCACCTACGGAAATCCAGATTGGTCCTAAATCTCCATCACTTGGAAGCGCTTCCTCAAATCAAGAACAAATGATTGAGCAAAGTATTATAGAAACAAATGCTAATCGAAGGATACATCCTGGAACAAAAGCTGCCGATATGGCTGCTGGTCCACCTCTCGTACCTTTGAGTGAGGTTTGTGCCTCCTGAATTTAACCTCAAAGGCTACGTCGCATCTTCATTATGATAGCATGGCTAACCTATTTTTCATACCATACAGCTCGATTCAGCATTTCAACTACAAGAACATTTAAAAGCGCTCCATTACTATCATACCAAACCTCCATCCCAAGACCATAGCATTCCCATAACCCGCGAAACCGCTGTCGAAATATCCACACCACCAAACGGACTTGATCAAGCTCTTTGGCTCTACGAACTCTGCCGTTTTTTAATCAACAAATGTAATGATCTAATAATCGGTTTCCTCTTCGACGACCCTCCTTGTTCCGCACATACATGTCCAGAAATGCGCGCTTCAGAATGGCAGTTTCTTTGCGCGGTACATGAATCACCGAAAAGTTGTTGCGCTATCGATTATTGCTGTCATACATTAGACTGGGCTACCAACATCGTAACTAGTCAGAAGATATTTCCAAGTCGTTTGAGTATGGCCGCTGGTGACGCCATGGATGACAGAGGGGCTGGCGTTAAGCATTTAATTAATATTTTCAGGCGCTTACATCGGATATTTGCGCATGCGTGGTTTCAGCATCGGGGAGTATTTTGGCAGGTTGAGGGTCAGACGGGACTTTATGTTTTGTTTAAGACGGTTTGTGATATGCATGAGCTATTGCCACCGGAGAATTACAAGTTACCACCAGAAGCAGAGGGACTGGAAAATGTTGAGGATAAACCACCGGTGGTCACGTCAATTTTGAAGACGCCGGTAGGGGTTGAAGAGGACTTTTTGGGATTGGGAAGACAAAATACGACGAGGAGACACGCCAGGCAATCTCCTTCAGTGGGGTCGGCGATTACGACAGTTCAAGAGATTGATGAGGAAGAAGGGGATATTACTCAGAGACTACGAGATGCACGTAATTTACGGATTGCCGAGGAAGAGGGAGAGGATGGAGAGGTGGAAGGTGATACTGGAACGGAAATACCCGTTATTGTGGAAACCTTCGAGGAGATAGATCCGGATCAGGGTATAGAAGCCAAGAAGTCGAATGATGGGGGAGCGAAGGAAGAAGAGCCGACTTCGGAAACAATCGGAGAACTGGAATCGGAGCAAGAAGATATAGAAACGGTCATCCATGATGACTATTCGAAGGCAGGCTCGACGGGTTCGTGGGATAGTTTGTCTGGTGATTCAGTGGGGGACAAGACGGAGGCCGAGAAAGAGAATGGTGATACTGGCGAGGAAAAGGCAGAGACCATTACTGAAGATCCAGTTCCAGAGGCGGAGGCGGAGCCACTCAGTCCAGAAAATGGCGGAGAGGCGGAAGAAGAGAAAGAAGTACAAGAGCAAAAAGAAAACTCAAGCGACGATGAGCCCACCGCTCCACCCAAAGAAGCCTCTCCTGTAAAAGAATCCCCCACAAAGAAGTCGAAGAAATCCAAAAAGAAAGCCAAAAAGTCCGCAGCAGCGAAAGAAGCTTCAAAAGCCACAACAACAACCAATCACATAAATGACGATACGAATACCACGGAGAAGGAAAAGGAGAATGTTGCGAATCAAGATGAAGAGACAGCGGCAGGAGATCAAAAGGCTTAAAATAGCAAAGCACTTGCATGACAGCTATGGATTCTATGAGCTGATGTCTATTTCTATATTCATCCACTCTACTTACTTCTCACTTGTTATTTATAATACTTCACCTCTACTATTTCGAGCTTTTTAGAGCTTCATGTCTTAGTTTCACAGTTAGGGTCCGTTTTCTTTTTTATTCTGCTGCGGAAAGAATGGGGAACTTGATGCATGCAATTGTACTTTTAAGATACCCGAATTAGGAATAGAGGGAAAAGTTAATGGATGGTTTAAGGCTAATTAAGTGTGTGTTGTTTCTGTGTGAAGTACTTACGTGTTTTTGAGCTAAGGGGTATAATCAATAAATAGCGCAGCACAAATGAACAGTTCGTTCTCTTACTTCATACGGTATATGATAGCCGGTTGGAGGAGAAATTCGCTTCGTCTATTGAACCTACCTATCCCTTACGTTGGGAACTTCCCGCTAACCTCATTTTTCGTAGCATACCTACCATAATTTTCTAATCCTATATGAAAGTCTTTAGAGATATAATAGAGATGCTGTTACCATTCTTGCTTTATTTTACTTTTTAGTTGGGTCGATGAGTGTTGTACCCGTCAGTAGGTATATTTACAAAATGTACTTGATGCATCAGACAAATACTTAAGAATGTAGGTGCTGATTTTGAAGAAGAACATGAAGATTTGGTATCCTATGTTATTTTTCCATATCTCTCCTGATTGAATACACTGCCCAGGTGGTTTTAGCCAATTCCTCATTCATTCCCTCTCGTGCTAGATACTTCATTTTCGCCCTGGACTCTTATATCTAGTTTGACGATCGGTTGGAATACTCTTGTGTTGTTGGGTTTCTCACTTTCTAATTAGATTGTACTTTAGCTAGTAGCTCTAGAAGGGAGTATATGTGAGTAGACTTCTATCCTCGTCGGGGTTTCAATTCTTTTATGCTTCTTATTACTATATACGCTTCGCTGATTTACTGAGTTTGGAACTATACATCTCTATCTATAGTTCAAGTCACAACCTGACATCTCTCCTCCGCTCATCTCATCTCCTATCCCATAACTCCACAATCCTACTCATCGGCATGTCCATTCATACCATCTTTCTTTCTTCTACTAATTTTCTAAGCCCTCCTCAAGTTCTATATCTCTAATCCCCTAATCACCATAGTGACTATAGTACTGTGGTAATATCTCTGACATTCAACGTAGTTGAATGTTTAATATAACAAATTGACACAGAGTATGTACCAAGCAGCCCTATAATCTTGCACTATGAAATTACTATTATCCCATCATTCACCCCATCTCCTCCATCCTCTTGGCTCGAGATAGTTTTCTTCCGATGTGCAAATACATTCAAATCAAATACCCCTTATTTTCTTCCCCACATTCAATACCATCCCGATCTTCCACTTTCTTCCACCATCTCACCATCCCAATATCCCACCATCCTCCCCACAAAGATTGAAATTCCAAGGCTAATCTGTCACGGGGTCCTTGAGTATTGTTCTCATCAAAGAAGGAATTCTTGAACATCATCTGCAATTCCAGTGTAAGTTTACAAGGTATAGCTCTACTCAACTTAAGTCAAGTTACTCAACCCAACAAAATCCAAATCTACATCACATTATGCAGTAAGATAGCATATCACATACCCAGATCTAAGTTGAGAGACCACATATAATTCATGAGTAACAAATGTCCAAGCCTCCAAGTATTGCTCCGCCCGCGGAATTCTAAAGAGAGATATCAATGATCATACAAACTAACCCATCATCTCATCTTTCTTCAACACCGAGTTCCAAGTCGCCACTTAATAGCCATCCATCTACTTATTCCATTAATAACTGTGTTCTCATCTCCTACTGCGCGTCCGACCCGGCTCCGAATACTTTGCTCGCATCATGTATTTAGTCATCAATCATCAATATTTATATTCATTACTCCTCTTCGCCTGTATTGATTACCTCTTCTAATTCTTTAGATGGCTAATCTTCAATGCCTAAGCCCTAAGCCCTAAGCTTTACCCTGTACCTCTTCATTTCTTTCCGGAATATTTCGCACATTTATTTATTTATTTCTTCTTTACTTGCATACATACATACATACATACATACATACATACATACATACATACATACATACATACA